>JAJGQC010000142.1:0-64000 GCA_021014325.1 Plazaster borealis
TGAAGTGACATCGCGGGACAATGAGAATGACATCATGCCTTGAGGAGAATTTTGACATCTTCAATCACTATCATCACAAATGGAATTTGAAGATAAGATCTGTTTTTGAATTATTATTTATTTTATGAGGTACATGTAAATATTTTGTGTGTCACACATGCGGTAAGAAGCAATTCACTAGAAAGTACTTAAAATGGAGCTAAAACCTTACAAATTAGCACAAGAACAGCAGCTTGGAATGGCCAACCAAGTATAGCCTATAAATTATATATATATATATATATATATATAATAAAATTAAACAAATTCATAAAAAAAATTTAAAACAAAAATAAATAAAAAATAAATACATGAACAAATAAATACATTGCAAGACAAGTTCTCACAAAGAACAAATATCTACACAGCAAAGTATGGTGTTACCGCAAGCCAAATATACATCAACTTTAACCTCCCGAGTTCCGAAATCTAACCCTAAACCTAACCCTAACCCTAACCCTAACCCTAACCCTAACTCTAACTCTAACACTAACACTAACTCTAACACTAACCGTAACTCTAACCCTAACACTAACCCTAACCCTAACCCTAACCCGGGGTGAGTGGCTAAGGGGGTGATAATCTGGTTGGCTTATTCTTGGAAAGGACTTTTCGGGGGCAATCTGAGAGAGGACGGTAGTATGCCTATAACGTGGCTGGCGTTCAACATGTGGTTCGCTGCAGTCATTGCATAGGCAACAAGCTTCTGTCTATAACTTTGCTTACCGCTGATGAGTCCAGACCAAAGATTTGGTCAGCTGGGGAGGATCCTTTGATGTCATTTACTCTTTTGCAGTCTTTGATGAATGGAATGTAGGAGACCAATTAAGAACCAACTCCGCAGCAGTGAAGTTAATAATGAGAAGTCCCTCGGAAAGGCAGTATTTCACGGTGTTTGAGTACTTGTGAACAAGGTTTTTTAGTTATAAACGTTCATGACATGTACCTGGTGTTGAATTGTATTTAATTATGTGTGTGTTTAGTTCTATTTGATGTTATTTAGATTTGCTTTTTGATGACCGACTGTCATCGCTTTACAAAGTTTTTTGTCCAACTCGTTTTATACAAGTATTTATTCTTTAAAGTTGAACATAACCTTGAGGAGGTTTATCTTCGTTTACAAGTGAAATGTTTTGCATGAGTTGTCATGCCAAAACCATTCTTCAAAACATTTTTGATTCACATCAAATATGTGAACTCCGGCCATTCTTGAAAAAGCTCTTGATAACTTCAAAAAGCAGGAAATGTTTCATTGTTAGAATAAGTTGCCCTTTAAATGTCACTATTCTGATCTGCATTTTTAATACAGATTGACGCTATCAGTGGGAAACTATGAATACCTTTGTTTTCAACCCTCCAAATTCCTTGTTTAATAACCTTTTTGGAGATGTTTTTGTTTGCTAAAGGAATTTGATAAAAACCAAAAATGGGTGCACAGATTTATAATCACACATGTGCATCAACAAATTCTGCCCTTGCAATTAACTTTTAATCCTAGGACATGCTAAACATTGAGATTTCAGTGAGCATAATTCATGTTGAGCATTCTGTTATCCAAAATGTGTGGTTGTTATGAAGTTGGTGGCGATGGAAATAATGTGATCTTATTTTATTTTGTAATATAATACAGGTACTTCTGATGAACTGCACGACTGTAAAAACACCAGCATTAAGTGTCTCTAGGTATGAGTAGATTCTTATCACTTAAAGGTACTGGACACGTTTGGAAATTGTCAAAGACCAGTATTCTCACTTGTTGTATCCCAATATGCATAAAATAACAAACCTGTGTTTCACTTTTGTTTTATACAAGTAGTTTTTAACTGATGAGAAGCGTTGTTCCCCTTGGAAGACTTTATTCAAAGCTTTGTCATTAAGGTGATCATCTTATATTTTCTGATAATTATTTGGGTATTTTTACAGATGCCACAACAATTGATTTGTCTTTTCTTTGTCTTTCGAGTCATTGTGACGACTGCTCTGATGTAGTAATCCGCCGTCAACACGGATCATGAAGATTGAAGTGACGTCTTGGATCAAGGAGACTGACATCCAAGTATCTACATCTCCAGACCACCAGGTTCACTTGTGGAATTTGAAGGTCAGCTTTATTCTTTTGAGTTGAACATAACTTTGAAGAGGTTTAATCTTCATTTGCAAGTGAAATGTTGTGCATGAGTTGTCATGCCAAAACATTCTTCATAACCTTTTTGGAGATGTCACAAATGGCCCAATGCTAGATATAATAGAGTTTAATTAAGACATATCACCAGGGTCACCAATCGAATTCAAAGGTGAGGTTTTTTTCTGTGGAGTTGTACCTTGAAGAGTTTTACCTCCATGTACATGAACTGTCACAAACCATTGTTCCTAGCAAGTTGATCATCAATTAATTAATATTTGCAGTGATGCAGTAATCTGCTGTCTTCACTTTCCAGACACTTGTGTGAGGAATGGCTATGGAGTGGTCAGTGAACTGCCTGGAATTCTTTTTCGCCACAAACCATGAAGGTAAAGATTTCAGGGCATGAAGAGCACTTGCAACTACTGGTCACCGGCATTTACCAGGTAAGAAGCAAGATATCTTGCAAACCTTGAGGACCTAATATCAAAACCGTCACTCAAAAAGTGACTGATGCTGTCTGATTTTGTTTTTGATGGGGTAACGCAGGGTTAATCATCATTCACAACTTAATAATTTTGTACTCTGTCATCACACTTGAGCCTTTTTCAGTGAAGTTTCACATAAATAATTGTCCATCCTCATTCAGGCTGGAAGTTTCATAATAAAGTGAAATGATTTGTTGTATCCAGAAGGAGAGTTCATTGAGTGATTATAAACTTCCTAATAATAATCAATCAATAAGTGTTCTGAAGTATAACGATTTCCCTCAATTTGCTCTTCAAAGGTTTGCTCAATTTGCAGGTTATGATGAATCGCTTGGATGTATTTTACTGTAATCATTCAACATGGACCATCAAGATTGAAGTGACATCGCGGGACAATGAGAATGACATCATGCCTTGAGGAGAATTTTGACATCTTCAATCACTATCGTCACAAATGGAATTTGAAGATAAGATCTGTTTTTGAATTATTATTTATTTTATGAGGTACATGTAAATATTTTGTGTGTCACACATGCGGTAAGAAGCAATTCACTAGAAAGTACTTAAAATGGAGCTAAAACCTTACAAATTAGCACAAGAAGAGCAGCTTGGAATGGCCAACCAAGTATAGCCTATAAATTATAAATATATATATATATATATAATAACACATTGAGATTTCAGTGAGCATAATTCATGTTGAGCATTCTGTTATCCAAAATGTGTGGTTGTTGCGATGGAAATAATGTGATCTTATTTTATTTTGTAATATAATGCAGGTACTTCTGATGAACTGCACGACTGTAAAAACACCAGCATTAAGTGTCTCTAGGTATGAGTAGATTCTTATCACTTAAAGGTACTGGACACGTTTGGAAATTGTCAAAGACCAGTATTCTCACTTGTTGTATCCCAATATGCATAAAATAACAAACCTGTGTTTCACTTTTGTTTTATACAAGTATTTTTTAACTGATGAGAAGCGTTGTTCCCCTTGGAAGACTTTATTCAAAGCTTTGTCATTAAGGTGATCATCTTATATTTTCTGATAATTATTTGGGTATTTTTACAGATGCCACAACAATTGATTTGTCTTTTCTTTGTCTTTCGAGTCATTGTGACGACTGCTTTGATGTAGTAATCCGCCGTCAACACGGATCATGAAGATTGAGGTGACGTCTTGGATCAAGGAGACTGACATCCAAGTATCTACATCTCCAGACCACCAGGTTCACTTGTGGAATTTGAAGGTCAGCTTTATTCTTTTGAGTTGAACATAACTTTGAAGAGGTTTAATCTTCATTTGCAAGTGAAATGTTGTGCATGAGTTGTCATGCCAAAACATTCTTCATAACCTTTTGGAGATGTCACAAATGGCCCAATGCTAGATATAATAGAGTTTAATTAAGACATATCACCAGGGTCACCAATCGAATTCAAAGGTGAGGTTTTTTTCTGTGGAGTTGTACCTTGAAGAGTTTTACCTCCATGTACATGAACTGTCACAAACCATTGTTCCTAGCAAGTTGATCATCAATTAATTAATATTTGCAGTGATGCAGTAATCTGCTGTCTTCACTTTCCAGACACTTGTGTGAGGAATGGCTATGGAGTGGTCAGTGAACTGCCTGGAATTCTTTTTCGCCACAAACCATGAAGGTAAAGATTTCAGGGCATGAAGAGCACTTGCAACTACTGGTCACCGGCATTTACCAGGTAAGAAGCAAGATATCTTGCAAACCTTGAGGACCTAATATCAAAACCGTCACTCAAAAAGTGACTGATGCTGTCTGATTTTGTTTTTGATGGGGTAACGCAGGGTTAATCATCATTCACAACTTAATAATTTTGTACTCTGTCATCACACTTGAGCCTTTTTCAGTGAAGTTTCACATAAATAATTGTCCATCCTCATTCAGGCTGGAAGTTTCATAATAAAGTGAAATGATTTGTTGTATGCAGAAGGAGAGTTCATTGAGTGATTATAAACTTCCTAATAATAATCAATCAATAAGTGTTCTGAAGTATAACGATTTCCCTCAATTTGCTCTTCAAAGGTTTGCTCAATTTGCAGGTTATGATGAATCGCTTGGATGTATTTTACTGTAATCATTCAACATGGACCATCAAGATTGAAGTGACATCGCGGGACAATGAGAATGACATCATGCCTTGAGGAGAATTTTGACATCTTCAATCACTATCGTCACAAATGGAATTTGAAGATAAGATCTGTTTTTGAATTATTATTTATTTTATGAAGTACATGTAAATATTTTGTGTGTCACACATGCGGTAAGAAGCAATTCACTAGAAAGTACTTAAAATGGAGCTAAAACCTTACAAATTAGCACAAGAAGAGCAGCTTGGAATGGCCAACCAAGTATAGCCTATAAATTATAAATATATATATATATATATAATAACACATTGAGATTTCAGTGAGCATAATTCATGTTGAGCATTCTGTTATCCAAAATGTGTGGTTGTTGCGATGGAAATAATGTGATCTTATTTTATTTTGTAATATAATGCAGGTACTTCTGATGAACTGCACGACTGTAAAAACACCAGCATTAAGTGTCTCTAGGTATGAGTAGATTCTTATCACTTAAAGGTACTGGACACGTTTGGAAATTGTCAAAGACCAGTATTCTCACTTGTTGTATCCCAATATGCATAAAATAACAAACCTGTGTTTCACTTTTGTTTTATACAAGTATTTTTAACTGATGAGAAGCGTTGTTCCCTTGGAAGACTTTATTCAAAGCTTTGTCATTAAGGTGATCATCTTATATTTTCTGATAATTATTTGGGTATTTTTACAGATGCCACAACAATTGATTTGTCTTTTCTTTGTCTTTCGAGTCATTGTGACGACTGCTTTGATGTAGTAATCCGCCGTCAACACGGATCATGAAGATTGAAGTGACGTCTTGGATCAAGGAGACTGACATCCAAGTATCTACATCTCCAGACCACCAGGTTCACTTGTGGAATTTGAAGGTCAGCTTTATTCTTTTGAGTTGAACATAACTTTGAAGAGGTTTAATCTTCATTTGCAAGTGAAATGTTGTGCATGAGTTGTCATGCCAAAACATTCTTCATAACCTTTTTGGAGATGTCACAAATGGCCCAATGCTAGATATAATAGAGTTTAATTAAGACATACCACCAGGGTCACCAATCGAATTCAAAGGTGAGGTTTTTTTCTGTGGAGTTGTACCGTGAAGAGTTTTACCTCCATGTACATGAACTGTCACAAACCATTGTTCCTAGCAAGTTGATCATCAATTAATTAATATTTGCAGTGATGCAGTAATCTGCTGTCTTCACTTTCCAGACACTTGTGTGAGGAATGGCTATGGAGTGGTCAGTGAACTGCCTGGAATTCTTTTTCGCCACAAACCATGAAGGTAAAGATTTCAGGGCATGAAGAGCACTTGCAACTACTGGTCACCGGCATTTACCAGGTAAGAAGCAAGATATCTTGCAAACCTTGAGGACCTAATATCAAAACCGTCACTCAAAAAGTGACTGATGCTGTCTGATTTTGTTTTTGATGGGGTAACGCAGGGTTAATCATCATTCACAACTTAATAATTTGGTACTCTGTCATCACACTTGAGCCTTTTTCAGTGAAGTTTCACATAAATAATTGTCCATCCTCATTCAGGCTGGAAGTTTCATAATAAAGTGAAATGATTTGTTGTATCCAGAAGGAGAGTTCATTGAGTGTTTATAAACTTCCTAATAATAATCAATCAATAAGTGTTCTGAAGTGTAACGATTTCCCTAAATTTGCTCTTCAAAGGTTTGCTCAATTTGCAGGTTATGATGAATCGCTTGGATGTATTTTACTGTAATCATTCAACATGGACCATCAAGATTGAAGTGACATCGCGGGACAATGAGAATGACATAACATTTTTGGAGATTAATAGAGTTTAATAATAATAGAGTTTAATTAAGACATATCACCAGGGTCACCAATCGAATTCAAAGGTGAAGTTTTTTTCTGTGGAGTTGGACCTTGAAGAGTTTTACCTCCATGTACATGAACCAGGTTCACTTGTGGAATTTGAAGGTCAGCTTTATTCTTTTGAGTTGAACATAACTTTAAAGAGGTTTAATCTTCATTTGCAAGTGAAATGTTCTGCATGAGTTGTCATGCCAAAACATTCTTCATAACCTTGTTGGAGATGTCAGCAATGGCCCAATGGAAAAACCAAAAATCTACACAGCAAAGTAGATACACATGGTGTTACTGCAATCCAAATATACATCGACTTTAACCTCCTTCATCAGGAGACCAATTAAGAACACACTCCGCGGCAGTGAAGTTAATAACGAGAAGTCGCTCGATCCACTAAGTGAAAGTAGTAGTCCCGACCGATTTCCTCCCTTCCGCCCTGGTAGTAGTTAAGAAGCAGGACAGTTTTTTTCAGAACTTGGTAGTCTCTTGAATTCCGAAAGTCTACTCTTTGGCAGTAGAATAGTCTCCCAAATTCCAAAATCTACTCCGCGGCAGTAGAATACATAGCAAGACAAGTTCTCAAAGAAAAAAAATCTACACAGCAAAGTAGATACACATGATGTTTCCGCAAGCCAAATACACATCGACTTTAACCTTCTTCATCAGGAGACAAATTTATTAAGAACTCACTCCACTGCAGTGAAGTTAATAACAAGAAGTCCCTCGATCCACTAAGCGAATGTAGTTAAAGTCCCGACCGACAAATGTCCTATCTTCTGGCCAGGTATTTGTTAAGAAGCAGGACAGTTTTTTCAGAACTTGCTAGTTTCCTAAATTCCGAAATTCTACTCTTCGGCAGTAGAATAGTCTCCCGAATTCCAAAATCTACTCTGCGGCAGTAGAATACATAGCAAGACAAGTTTTAAAAGAACAAAAATCTACACAGCAAAGTAGATACACATGGTGTTTCAGCAAGCCAAATATACATCGACTTTAACCTCCCTCATCAGGAGACCAATTAAGAACTCACTCCGCTGTAGTAAAGTTAATAACGAGAAGTGCCTCCAGCTTCGATGATGTCACTTAGCAAAGGAGTAGGTGGTCTGTCAACCTGATTTTGAGGATTCTTGTATCTTGTGACATCTGCCTTACCATATGAGGGATGTAATACATATGTTTCTCTTTGCTCTGGAAAAAAACCTAAAATTGCAAATAATATTACATTTTTTAATAAAAACAATTCCAATACCTCATTATTTTACAGCAATTTGGTGTAAGGAGCTTTGATGAAATGCAGCTTGGACGATGTCACTTACCCAAGGAGGATGTGCTCTGTCAACTTGATGTTGAGGATTCTTGCGACATCTGCCTTACCATAAGGGATGTACAACATAATGGTGGACTATTGCTGAGGACAGAAAAATATTGCTTTAAAGAGACAGACTGCTAGCCAAAATGACCCGGTGTATGATGTACTTTAACTGTGGCTTAATTATTTAGTAATTAAAATGGTTGACATTACTTGATGATTTAACAGCAGTTTGAAAAATAACCGACCGCTGAAACTACATGTCGCAAGTATTTAAACGTCACATGACATTATAGGCTGGTGATATGTTTTCTTATAGCAAACCTTTTCCGACCTCAGCAAATGTCAGCTCTTTGCAACACTTGGCAATTGACTCTGATAGCATCAAAGCAAATGGGCATTGAGTTAGTTAACCCTCCTACTCTTTGGAACATTTTACATGAGTGATGACTCACCATTTGAAACTTTTCAACTGTTTGGGTTGTGTAAGGTGGCACAACTGTGCACAGAACTGTGTACAGAACTAAATGTGTACTACATCATACCATAATATGCAAGGCTGGCATATGTTATCTATCATTTGAAATCATATATTGAATGGTTAAACAGTAGGAGGGTTAAATGATACAATTTTAAGATAATTTGCGCTCTCGTTTGTGCAGTTAAGCAACTTGCTCTATCATTATTGGTCCTTTACTTAGAACAGACTTTCAACCTACAGCTGAGGTTTGTTTTTATAGACACTTAGGCCTCAGGGTAATTATTTTTGCTTGCCTTGTATTTAATGGTTAAATGATTTTTATCTACCTGAACATAAGCTCATGACTAGTACAACCTAACGGCTCTAGTCTATTACTATTGCACCAGAATTACAAAGCATGGTTTCCTACTATTATTAGGTGCAGTTTCAGATGACATAGGATTAGGTTCTAGTAAAAAATGTGTACATCAAATGTAAACAAGTACTCAATTTGTTGCAATGTGTGCTTGTAAATTGACCAAATTTATGACCGCATGAGGACGCTTTCATCAGGGAATTGTCTTGGATCACAATACAGTTTCATCTTATTTGAATTCATGTCTATAGTTTTCTTGCATCAATGACGAAATACATAAACATAATAACAACAATTCGGTTCATATGCGCCCTCACACGGTCAAAAATACGGCGATTAAACCAAATGAGTAATCAACTTGTTATGTGCAAATCAATCAAACCAAATAAACTATCAACTATAGATATGTTTGTGAACATTGTCTCTGTATTCATTGGTGTCTGTCATTCGCTCTCATTAGGCTTGTTCGGCAAGTTCAGTGATAACCTAGGACCCCTTTTGTTTTATAAACAATTTCAACATAAAGATGGTCCACACTTGACGTTGCTGCCAAGTTGAATTTAATTTTTTGTTAAATTAAGTCGTTCAAACGAGATAATAACCGCCCTGACACGCTCGGTCTCAACGTTACCGGGGACTTGTCTGCAGAGCCGCTTCGTGGTTGTCTGAGGGCCCCCGGCCCCCATCAGCCTGCTCCTCCGAAGGCCTCCGACTCCGCACTTCGGTATGATGGGGCCAAAGGCGCTGCGACACCCACGAAGACAATGCCCCGGTAAAGCACAGACCGAGCGTGCCAGGGCGGCGAGGGTCTGCCTGAGTCCAAAGCCGCTGGGCTACCCCTGCCTGGAGAGGAGAGGACCCACCGAGAAGACCGCAAAGTACTGTGTCGGAGGCGTTCAGAGGCGCAGGCTGATGGGGGCCAAAGGCGCTCAGACACCCACGAAGCGGCTCTGCAGACAAGTCCCCGGTAACTCTAAGACGGAGCGTGTCAGGGCGGTTATTATCTCGTTCGAACGACGTAATATCTCGTTCGAACGACTTAATATCTCGTTCGAACGACTTATTACCTCTTTCGAACGACTTATTATCTCGTTCGAACCACTTATTATCTCGTTCGAACGACTTAATGTTTAATTTTTTTTAATTCAACTTGGCAGCAATGCGCTTCCGTACATTTACAATGATTTTGTACAAGGCTTGCACGAACTTCAGGAATTTATACTCGATGTGCTTTAATATCATTCCAAAGTGGCCACTATTTGTAGTGCACTTTTAAAAATGTTTGTTGATCAGAAAACTGTTAAGCAATACTTTCAGCTTAAGTAGCTCTCTGACATTGGGCCCAGGGATCGATTTCAAAAAGAGCTGAGCTATGAGTCAATCTTAATCGTTAAGCAAAGTTTGATTTCACAATACAAATCACTATGATACTGACAACTCGTCAGATGAATCCTTGAGCTTTGTGAAATCCAGCCCAGTTGCCGACATCACTTAAGATTGATCTACAGCTTAGCTCTTTGAGAAATCGAGTCAAGGCATTTTACAGGCAACTTAGAGGCAACCAACCGTCTTGCGTGCAGAAGGAACACCTCGGTAGCACAATAAAGAGACATTTTCCTGCCAGTGTCTTATTATTGCCTGAAACTGGTTACCTGTTTGACCTTTGTAGGCATGTCAGCCATAGTCTTTATCCCACTGCTGGATGGTTCCAAAGTTTCACTGGCACATCACACCATTCAAAATGTTATTTAAAAATGTCTTTGCATTCCCCAATGATTTTCTACATCTAAGTGACTTCTTTACATACCCAGCTTTAGTTGTCTAAGATAATTGAACCTTACTTCTTTGTTTAATTAGTTAGGCCTATGTTTTATTTGGTGACAAGTAGGCCTACAAGAAACAAAACTGGTTCCAGGGTGGTGATGTATCTGGTTAAGTCATTGGAAGTAAGAGTTGGGTGAAGACCACAAAGGAAATTTATTTTGTTCTAAAAATAAAATAAAACAAACCAGCTTCCTTAGGCCCGACTGTGTTCAAAAGCTGTCCAAGTTCCCTTTTTTCAAAAGAACTGTTTTTCTCTAAACGAATTTTTACAGATGATGTTGTTTCTAAATGAAACATATCCATCAAAAACTTTCTCAATATGCCACGGACATACACCAAACATTACAGGCAAACATGTTGAAATATGGCCGATGGACTAAAGAATGGACTAATGATTAATTGATGGAATTCATTTCTCGTTTTTAATTAAAGGCAGGGTGTACTTAATCCACAAGTTAATGGCCATACAAACTTACTTCATAAAAACCACTGGAGAGCTGTTAATTTTATAAAACTTTATTAGATACCACCCCCTTTGAATTAATGTAGTTTGAGAGAGAGAGAGGGGTAATTGTTTACCAAAACATTTGAATCTGAGAAAGGCTTCAGGCATGAAACCCTTCTCAGGCATCTGAAAGCTCACAATTCTTTGCAGCAAAAGTAATTTTTCTTTTATTATTTTCTTGCAACTTCGATGACCAATAATTGAGCTCAAAATTTGTTATGAAACATCATGCCAAGTGAGGACAGGCAGAAGGGCACAAGGGGGTGCGTCCTAGGCCCCCTCAAAAAAAAATAAATAAATAAATAAACTATTAAATATAATAGAATACAAAAGTCTGCAAAAACAATTAATTTAAAATGTCTGCATCGTAACTGTGACTTATTATCGTTAAATTATGACATTTATAACATAAAATAATATACAAAGAGGATACAATGGGTGGCATACGCCGTCTGAGCATTAAATATGAAGAAATAATATTGATACAAAGCTGTAATTGAGTTGTTTTCAGATAATAACCAATATTATAGCGAAAAAATCGTGCACCAAATGGCCTGAATTGGGCATTCTTTTTTACAAAATGTCGAACTGCTGAGGGGGGGCACATCCTCCTCCAACTCCCCCCTGCGTCCGCTATATACGTGACGGGCGGTGCTAACGCGCCGATGTACATTTTCTTTGATATTCGCCTCCCCCCAAAAAAAAATAAATAGACAAAATAATAATAATAATAAAAACATCCTTGTTACGGGCTTGTCACGCATACAATTTCAGCCATGCCCCTAAATTCTGACATTGGCTGAATTAATCTACGAGTTCGAGTCTAAACCAGCTCAGAATCACATTTGTATACAGGTTTACACTCAATAAATAAGCTAAATTACTCTTCAATGTTTACTCTCTCTATTTGTAAAAAAAAACCCATTCATCTAAGAAAGTTTTTAACAGAAATTTGTACCATAAGTAAGTGTAATCCCGAATGTAAACAATCCATTTTGTATTGATAAAAGATGTGTGACGTCATCTAATTAGTATGCGCGACTCGGTCGATAAGCAGACGATAACTTCATAATGTTTCTACTTTATTTTTGTACTCGGAAAGTTTCAATCCAGTGAGCATCACACGAATACAAGTCTATACATTACAAAATAATGTAATTTTACCATCACAAATAAAGGTGTTCTTGTAGCTCACATACTAGAAATTAATAGTATTACATACGACCAATCGAAGACGCCTTCTTGGATTCTAATAATAGACGGCGCTTGCGGGCATGACCCGGATGTACACATGTGTTTGGTCACAACAATCACACGTGTACAGTTTATACATCGGACATAAGTGATTATTACAGTCAAAACCCTGGAAATATGCTGCAAAAGATATTCGTCTTAAAGAGGGCATTATAAAAAGGTAAGATTGACGAAAGGGGGAATTAAATGGTGGTATTTTCGTTGCACAGTGTTGTAAATGAACAGTTTGGAAACCCTGTTTTTAGATTTCCAGCAACCAGGGCCCAATTTCATAGAGCTGCACAAGCAGAAAATACCGCTTAACAATTTTATGCTAAGCACATATGAGCAGGTTATCAGTCAAAGATGGTACATGAAATATGGTATTTTAGCTGGTAACCTTATTCTGGTATTAAAGCATATTTTTGATTAACTTAGCTACTTTCTTTCGCATAAGCAGCGTTATGAAATTGGGCCTGCAAATCCCAGCTAACTGTGCCACGCCCGATATGGGGCAGAGGGTATCACCCCCCCCAATGTTCCCATACTGGACACACTATTTTCCTAATGTACAGAAGTGACCCCCCACCCCCTAACAATCCTCTAAAGAATTCCTGAGATTCCAAGCACACAAAGAAGACGCAACGTCGGGGGTGGGTACATCATGCCCCACAAAATACCAAAATGTAGCTAACGGTGTAATATTACACAACTTATTCATGAGAAACGATTGAGTGATAAACATTCCAGAATTTGAATATCACAGAACAACATACTTGTCCACTGGTTTCCAGGGTTGTTGTAGTTTCTTGAAAAGGCTCAACTCCTGTCCTTTGTACCAGAGTGTGCACATGATATTCTGTTTGAATTGTGGTGGTATATTTTCCCTTTTGTATACCCTGCTTCAAATCCATTATTTCACAGCCTCGGGGGGGGGGGGGATTTTGGTCCCACCTGATTATCCGATTTTCTCTATTAGGTGTTTTCTATTTGACATTTGTAGAACATTTCTATGTTGCTTTTTTCACATGATTTGCTGAAGCAATTTAAATACACTCTGAACACACTGTGATATGCAAGTACTGTGATATGCAAGTAGCAAAGAAACCATCAAAATGCAATGCAATGCAAAATGCAATGGGTGGCATACACCGTCTGAGCATTAAATATGAAGAAATAATATTGATACAAAGCTGTAATTGAGTTGTTTTCAGATAATAACCAATATCATAGCGCAAAAATGGTGCACCAAATGGCTTGAATTGAGCATTCTTTTTGACAAAATGTCGAACTGCTGAGGGGGCACATCCTCCTCCAACTCCCCCCCTGCGTTCCGCTATAATATACGTGACGGGCGGTGCTAACGCGCCGATGTACATTTTCTTTGATATTCGCCTCCCCCCAAAAATAAATAAAATAATAAAAACATCCTGGTTACGGACTTGTCACGCATACAATTTCAGCCATGCCCCTAAATTCTGACATTGGTTGAATTAATCTACGAGTTCGAGTCTAAACCAGCTCAGAATCACATTTTTATACAGGTTTACACTCAATAAATAAGCTAAATTACTCTTCAATGTTTACTCTCTCTATTTGTAAAAAAAACCCCATTCATCAAAGAAAGTTTTTACCTGAAATTTGTACCATAAGTAAGTGTAATCCCGAATGTAAACAATCCATTTTTTATTGATAAAAGATGTGTGACGTCATCTAATTAGTATGCGTACTCGGTCGATAAGCAGACGATATCTTCATAATTTTTCTACTTTATTTTTGTACTCGGAAAGTTTCAATCCAGTGAGCATCACACGAATACAAGTCTATACATTATGAAATAATGCAATTTTACCATCACAAATAAAGGTGTTCTTGTAGCCACATACTAGAAATTAATAGTATTACATACGACCAATCACAGTGAACTACGGAAGACGCCATCTTGGATTCTAATAATAGACGGTGCTTGCCGGCATGACCCGGATGTACACATGTGTTTGGTCACAACAATCACACGTGTACAGTTTATACATCGGACATAGGTGATTATTACAGTCAAAACCCTGGAAATATGCTGCAAAAGATATTCGTCTTAAAGAGGGCATTATAAAGGTAAGATTGACGAAAGGGGGAATTAAATGGTGGTATTTTCGTTGCACAGTGTTGTAAATGAACAGTTTGGAAACCCTGTTTTTAGATTTCCAGCAAGGGCCCAACTTCGTAGAGCTGCATAAGCAGAAAATACCGCTTAACAATTTTATGCTAAGCACATATTATGAGCAGGTTATCAGTCAAAGATGGTACATGAAATATGGTAGTTTAGCTTGTAACCTTAATGTGGTATTAAAGCATATTTTTGATTAACTTAGCTACTTTCTTTCACATAAGCAGCGTTATGAAATTGGGCCTGCAGATCCCAGCTAACTGTGCCACGCCCGATATGGGGCAGAGGGTATCACCCCCCCCCCAATGTTCCCATACTGGACACACTATTTTCCTAATGTACAGAAGTGACCCCCGCCCCCTAACAATCCTCTAAAGAATTCCTGAGATTCCAAGCACAAAAAGAAGACGCAACGTCGGGGGTGAGTACATCATGCCCCACAAAATACCAAAATGTAGCTAACGGTGTAATATTACACAACTTATTCATGAGAAACGATTGAGTGATAAACATTCCAGAATTTGAATATCACAGAACAACATACTTGTCCACTGGTTTCCAGGGTAGTTGTAGTTTCTTGAAAAGGCTCAACTCCTGTCCTTTGTACCAGAGTGTGCACGTGATATTCTGTTTGGTTTGTGGTGGTGTATTTTCCCTTTCGTAAACCCTGCTTCAAATCCATTATTTCACAGCCTCGGGGGGGGGGGGGATTTTGGTCCCACCTGATTATCTGGTTTTCTCTATTAGGGGTTTTCTATTTGACCTTTGTAGAACATTTCTATGTTGCTTTTTTCACATGATTTGCTGAAGCAATTTATATACACTCTGAACACACTGTGATATGCACGTACTGTGATATGCAAGTAGCAAAAAATCCATCAAAATGTTATGTAAACAGTTTAAAGGCACTATACACGTTTGGTAATTACTCAAAATATATTTCAACACAAAAAAACTGACTTGGTAACGAGCAACGGAGAGCTGTCGATAGTATAAAACATTGTGAGAAATAACTCTCTCTGAAGTAACGTAGTTTTTGAGAAAGAGGTAATTTCTCAATAAAATACTTCTTGCAAGAAGTTTTTATTCCTATCTGAAAGCACACACATTTGTACATTTGGACGCTCGCGCCGCTGATAATTACGCCACAGACGCAAACCAAAGACGAAATTGGAGCCCTATATCAGGGCTTTCCAGTGGTGTAAAGTACGTGGAAATCCATTAATTTGTTGGATATGATAATGAGCCTTTTTACGTTGTGTTTGTTTTCAGAATTTTGCTAAACTTGCGAGCCCTTGAAAACAACTCGGGGTATGCTTGCTTGCACGTCTTTTTGAGCACGAAGGACTTGTTGCAGGGTCCCCAAAAGCTGCTCATCGGATGCGGGGATATTCAAGGCAGATAGAAATGCAAATTTCGTCACTCTAGCATACCTAGTTCAGAAGTTATGGTCAAACTAAGAGCGGAGTTGTTTCCAGAAAAAAAAAGGTAAACAATAGTTGCAATTTTGAGTTTTTAAAATTTGGCCAGTTTGAAGGGGGTAGGGGTGACGTTTTGGACGCTCGCGCCGCTGATAATTACGCCGCAGACGCAAACCAAAGACGAAGTTGGAGCCCTATATTAGGGCTCTCCAGTGCTGTATAGTTTGTGCAAATCCATTAATTTGTTGAGGATGATATGAGCCTTCATACATTGAGTTTGCTCTCAAACTTTGAGTTTTTTAAATTTGCCAGTTTGAAGGGGGTAGGGGTGACGTTTTGGACGCTCGCGCCGCTGATAATAACGCCGCAGACGCAAACCAATAACGAAGTTGGAGCCCTATATTAGGGCTCTCCAGTGCTGTATAGTTTGTGCAAATCCATTAATTTGTTGAGGATGATATGAGCCTTCATACATTGAGTTTGCTCTCAAACTTTGAGTTTTTTAAATTTGCCAGTTTGAAGGGGGTAGGGGTGACGTTTTGGACGCTCGCGCCGCTGATAATGACGCCGCAGACGCAAACCAAAGACGAAATTGGAGCCCTATATTAGGGCTCTCCAGTGCTGTATAGTTTGTGCAAATCCATTAATTTGTTGAGGATGATATGAGCCTTCATACATTGAGTTTGCTCTCAAAACAGCTAAATTTGAGAGGGGTCGAAGGGGGTAGGGGTGACGTTTTGGACGCTCGCGCCGCTGATAATTACGCCACAGACGCAAACCAAAAACGAAATTGGAGCCCTATATCAGGGCTTTCCAGTGGTGTAAAGTACGTGGAAATCCATTAATTTGTTGGATATGATAATGAGCCTTTTTACGTTGTGTTTGTTTTCAGAATTTTGCTAAACTTGCGAGCCCTTGAAAACAACTCGGGGTATGCTTGCTTGCACGTCTTTTTGAGCACGAAGGACTTGTTGCAGGGTCCCCAAAAGCTGCCCATCGGATGCGGGGATATTCAAGGCAGATAGAAATGCAAATTTCGTCACTCTAGCATACCTAGTTCAGAAGTTATGGTCAAACTAAGAGCGGAGTTGTTTCCAGAAAAAAGGTAAACAATAGTTGCAATTTTGAGTTTTTAAAATTTGGCCAGTTTGAAGGGGGTAGGGGTGACGTTTTGGACGCTCGCGCCGCTGATAATTACGCCGCAGACGCAAACCAAAGACGAAATTGGAGCCCTATATTAGGGCTCTCCAGTGCTGTATAGTTTGTGCAAATCCATTAATTTGTTGAGGATGATATGAGCCTTCATACATTGAGTTTGCTCTCAAATTTTGAGTTTTTGAAATTTGCCAGTTTGAAGGGGGTAGGGGTGACGTTTTGGACGCTCGCGCCGCTGATAATGACGCCGCAGACGCAAACCAAAGACGAAATTGGAGCCCTATATTAGGGCTCTCCAGTGCTGTATAGTTTGTGCAAATCCATTAATTTGTTGAGGATGATATGAGCCTTCATACATTGAGTTTGCTCTCAAAACAGCTAAATTTGAGAGTGGTCGAAGGGGGTAGGGGTGACGTTTTGGACGCTCGCGCCGCTGATAATTACGCCACAGACGCAAACCAAAGACGAAATTGGAGCCCTATATCAGGGCTTTCCAGTGGTGTAAAGTACGTGGAAATCCATTAGTTTGTTTTCAGAATTTTGCTAAACTTGCGAGCCCTTGAAAACAACTCGGGGTATGCTTGCTTGCACGTCTTTTTGAGCACGAAGGACTTGTTGCAGGGTCCCCAAAAGCTGCCCATCGGATGCGGGGATATTCAAGGCAGATAGAAATGCAAATTTCGTCACTCTAGCATACCTAGTTCAGAAGTTATGGTCAAACTAAGAGCGGAGTTGTTTCCAGAAAAAAAAGGTAAACAATAGTTGCAATTTTGAGTTTTTAAAATTTGGCCAGTTTGAAGGGGGTAGGGGTGACGTTTTGGACGCTCGCGCCGCTGATAATTACGCCGCAGACGCAAACCAAAGACGAAATTGGAGCCCTATATTAGGGCTCTCCAGTGCTGTATAGTTTGTGCAAATCCATTAATTTGTTGAGGATGATATGAGCCTTCATACATTGAGTTTGCTCTCAAATTTTGAGTTTTTTGAAATTTGCCAGTTTGAAGGGGGTAGGGGTGACGTTTTGGACGCTCGCGCCGCTGATAATGACGCCGCAGACGCAAACCAAAGACGAAATTGGAGCCCTATATTAGGGCTCTCCAGTGCTGTATAGTTTGTGCAAATCCATTAATTTGTTGAGGATGATATGAGCCTTCATACATTGAGTTTGCTCTCAAAACAGCTAAATTTGAGAGGGGTCGAAGGGGGTAGGGGTGACGTTTTGGACGCTCGCGCCGCTGATAATTACGCCACAGACGCAAACCAAAGACGAAATTGGAGCCCTATATCAGGGCTTTCCAGTGGTGTAAAGTACGTGGAAATCCATTAATTTGTTGGATATGATAATGAGCCTTTTTACGTTGTGTTTGTTTTCAGAATTTTGCTAAACTTGCGAGCCCTTGAAAACAACTCGGGGTATGCTTGCTTGCACGTCTTTTTGAGCACGAAGGACTTGTTGCAGGGTCCCCAAAAGCTGCCCATCGGATGCGGGGATATTCAAGGCAGATAGAAATGCAAATTTCGTCACTCTAGCATACCTAGTTCAGAAGTTATGGTCAAACTAAGAGCGGAGTTGTTTCCAGAAAAAAAGGTAAACAATAGTTGCAATTTTGATTTTTTAAAATTTGGCATTTTTGAAGGGGTTAGGGGTGACGTTTTGGACGCTCGCGCCGCTGATAATTACGCCGCAGACGCAAACCAAAGACGAAATTGGAGCCCTATATTAGGGCTCTCCAGTGCTGTATAGTTTGTGCAAATCCATTAATTTGTTGAGGATGATATGAGCCTTCATACATTGAGTTTGCTCTCAAATTTTGAGTTTTTGAAATTTGCCAGTTTGAAGGGGGTAGGGGTGACGTTTTGGACGCTCGCGCCGCTGATAATGACGCCGCAGACGCAAACCAAAGACGAAATTGGAGCCCTATATTAGGGCTCTCCAGTGCTGTATAGTTTGTGCAAATCCATTAATTTGTTGAGGATGATATGAGCCTTCATACATTGAGTTTGCTCTCAAAACAGCTAAATTTGAGAGGGGTCGAAGGGGGTAGGGGTGACGTTTTGGACGCTCGCGCCGCTGATAATTACGCCACAGACGCAAACCAAAGACGAAATTGGAGCCCTATATCAGGGCTTTCCAGTGGTGTAAAGTACGTGGAAATCCATTAATTTGTTGGATATGATAATGAGCCTTTTACGTTGTGTTTGTTTTCAGAATTTTGCTAAACTTGCGAGCCCTTGAAAACAACTCGGGGTATGCTTGCTTGCACGTCTTTTTGAGCACGAAGGACTTGTTGCAGGGTCCCCAAAAGCTGCCCATCGGATGCGGGGATATTCAAGGCAGATAGAAATGCAAATTTCGTCACTCTAGCATACCTAGTTCAGAAGTTATGGTCAAACTAAGAGCGGAGTTGTTTCCAGAAAAAAAAAAGGTAAACAATAGTTGCAATTTTGAGTTTTTAAAATTTGGCCAGTTTGAAGGGGGTAGGGGTGACGTTTTGGACGCTCGCGCCGCTGATAATTACGCCGCAGACGCAAACCAAAGACGAAATTGGAGCCCTATATTAGGGCTCTCCAGTGCTGTATAGTTTGTGCAAATCCATTAATTTGTTGAGGATGATATGAGCCTTCATACATTGAGTTTGCTCTCAAATTTTGAGTTTTTGAAATTTGCCAGTTTGAAGGGGGTAGGGGTGACGTTTTGGACGCTCGCGCCGCTGATAATGACGCCGCAGACGCAAACCAAAGACGAAATTGGAGCCCTATATTAGGGCTCTCCAGTGCTGTATAGTTTGTGCAAATCCATTAATTTGTTGAGGATGATATGAGCCTTCATACATTGAGTTTGCTCTCAAAACAGCTAAATTTGAGAGGGGTCGAAGGGGGTAGGGGTGACGTTTTGGACGCTCGCGCCGCTGATAATTACGCCACAGACGCAAACCAAAGACGAAATTGGAGCCCTATATCAGGGCTTTCCAGTGGTGTAAAGTACGTGGAAATCCATTAATTTGTTGGATATGATAATGAGCCTTTTTACGTTGTGTTTGTTTTCAGAATTTTGCTAAACTTGCGAGCCCTTGAAAACAACTCGGGGTATGCTTGCTTGCACGTCTTTTTGAGCACGAAGGACTTGTTGCAGGGTCCCCAAAAGCTGCCCATCGGATGCGGGGATATTCAAGGCAGATAGAAATGCAAATTTCGTCACTCTAGCATACCTAGTTCAGAAGTTATGGTCAAACTAAGAGCGGAGTTGTTTCCAGAAAAAAAGGTAAACAATAGTTGCAATTTTGAGTTTTTAAAATTTGGCCAGTTTGAAGGGGGTAGGGGTGACGTTTTGGACGCTCGCGCCGCTGATAATTACGCCGCAGACGCAAACCAAAGACGAAATTGGAGCCCTATATTAGGGCTCTCCAGTGCTGTATAGTTTGTGCAAATCCATTAATTTGTTGAGGATGATATGAGCCTTCATACATTGAGTTTGCTCTCAAATTTTGAGTTTTTGAAATTTGCCAGTTTGAAGGGGTAGGGGTGACGTTTTGGACGCTCGCGCCGCTGATAATGACGCCGCAGACGCAAACCAAAGACGAAATTGGAGCCCTATATTAGGGCTCTCCAGTGCTGTATAGTTTGTGCAAATCCATTAATTTGTTGAGGATGATATGAGCCTTCATACATTGAGTTTGCTCTCAAAACAGCTAAATTTGAGAGGGGTCGAAGGGGGTAGGGGTGACGTTTTGGACGCTCGCGCCGCTGATAATTACGCCACAGACGCAAACCAAAGACGAAATTGGAGCCCTATATCAGGGCTTTCCAGTGGTGTAAAGTACGTGGAAATCCATTAATTTGTTGGATATGATAATGAGCCTTTTTACGTTGTGTTTGTTTTCAGAATTTTGCTAAACTTGCGAGCCCTTGAAAACAACTCGGGGTATGCTTGCTTGCACGTCTTTTTGAGCACGAAGGACTTGTTGCAGGGTCCCCAAAAGCTGCCCATCGGATGCGGGGATATTCAAGGCAGATAGAAATGCAAATTTCGTCACTCTAGCATACCTAGTTCAGAAGTTATGGTCAAACTAAGAGCGGAGTTGTTTCCAGAAAAAAAGGTAAACAATAGTTGCAATTTTGAGTTTTTAAAATTTGGCCAGTTTGAAGGGGGTAGGGGTGACGTTTTGGACGCTCGCGCCGCTGATAATTACGCCGCAGACGCAAACCAAAGACGAAATTGGAGCCCTATATTAGGCTCTCCAGTGCTGTATAGTTTGTGCAAATCCATTAATTTGTTGAGGATGATATGAGCCTTCATACATTGAGTTTGCTCTCAAATTTTGAGTTTTTGAAATTTGCCAGTTTGAAGGGGGTAGGGGTGACGTTTTGGACGCTCGCGCCGCTGATAATGACGCCGCAGACGCAAACCAAAGACGAAATTGGAGCCCTATATTAGGGCTCTCCAGTGCTGTATAGTTTGTGCAAATCCATTAATTTGTTGAGGATGATATGAGCCTTCATACATTGAGTTTGCTCTCAAAACAGCTAAATTTGAGAGGGGTCGAAGGGGGTAGGGGTGACGTTTTGGACGCTCGCGCCGCTGATAATTACGCCACAGACGCAAACCAAAGACGAAATTGGAGCCCTATATCAGGGCTTTCCAGTGGTGTAAAGTACGTGGAAATCCATTAATTTGTTGGATATGATAATGAGCCTTTTTACGTTGTGTTTGTTTTCAGAATTTTGCTAAACTTGCGAGCCCTTGAAAACAACTCGGGGTATGCTTGCTTGCACGTCTTTTTGAGCACGAAGGACTTGTTGCAGGGTCCCCAAAAGCTGCCCATCGGATGCGGGGATATTCAAGGCAGATAGAAATGCAAATTTCGTCACTCTAGCATACCTAGTTCAGAAGTTATGGTCAAACTAAGAGCGGAGTTGTTTCCAGAAAAAAAGGTAAACAATAGTTGCAATTTTGAGTTTTTAAAATTTGGCCAGTTTGAAGGGGGTAGGGGTGACGTTTTGGACGCTCGCGCCGCTGATAATTACGCCGCAGACGCAAACCAAAGACGAAATTGGAGCCCTATATTAGGGCTCTCCAGTGCTGTATAGTTTGTGCAAATCCATTAATTTGTTGAGGATGATATGAGCCTTCATACATTGAGTTTGCTCTCAAATTTTGAGTTTTTGAAATTTGCCAGTTTGAAGGGGGTAGGGGTGACGTTTTGGACGCTCGCGCCGCTGATAATGACGCCGCAGACGCAAACCAAAGACGAAATTGGAGCCCTATATTAGGGCTCTCCAGTGCTGTATAGTTTGTGCAAATCCATTAATTTGTTGAGGATGATATGAGCCTTCATACATTGAGTTTGCTCTCAAAACAGCTAAATTTGAGAGGGGTCGAAGGGGGTAGGGGTGACGTTTTGGACGCTCGCGCCGCTGATAATTACGCCACAGACGCAAACCAAAGACGAAATTGGAGCCCTATATCAGGGCTTTCCAGTGGTGTAAAGTACGTGGAAATCCATTAATTTGTTGGATATGATAATGAGCCTTTTTACGTTGTGTTTGTTTTCAGAATTTTGCTAAACTTGCGAGCCCTTGAAAACAACTCGGGGTATGCTTGCTTGCACGTCTTTTTGAGCACGAAGGACTTGTTGCAGGGTCCCCAAAAGCTGCCCATCGGATGCGGGGATATTCAAGGCAGATAGAAATGCAAATTTCGTCACTCTAGCATACCTAGTTCAGAAGTTATGGTCAAACTAAGAGCGGAGTTGTTTCCAGAAAAAAAGGTAAACAATAGTTGCAATTTTGAGTTTTTAAAATTTGGCCAGTTTGAAGGGGGTAGGGGTGACGTTTTGGACGCTCGCGCCGCTGATAATTACGCCGCAGACGCAAACCAAAGACGAAATTGGAGCCCTATATTAGGGCTCTCCAGTGCTGTATAGTTTGTGCAAATCCATTAATTTGTTGAGGATGATATGAGCCTTCATACATTGAGTTTGCTCTCAAATTTTGAGTTTTTGAAATTTGCCAGTTTGAAGGGGGTAGGGGTGACGTTTTGGACGCTCGCGCCGCTGATAATGACGCCGCAGACGCAAACCAAAGACGAAATTGGAGCCCTATATTAGGGCTCTCCAGTGCTGTATAGTTTGTGCAAATCCATTAATTTGTTGAGGATGATATGAGCCTTCATACATTGAGTTTGCTCTCAAAACAGCTAAATTTGAGAGGGGTCGAAGGGGGTAGGGGTGACGTTTTGGACGCTCGCGCCGCTGATAATTACGCCACAGACGCAAACCAAAGACGAAATTGGAGCCCTATATCAGGGCTTTCCAGTGGTGTAAAGTACGTGGAAATCCATTAATTTGTTGGATATGATAATGAGCCTTTTTACGTTGTGTTTGTTTTCAGAATTTTGCTAAACTTGCGAGCCCTTGAAAACAACTCGGGGTATGCTTGCTTGCACGTCTTTTTGAGCACGAAGGACTTGTTGCAGGGTCCCCAAAAGCTGCCCATCGGATGCGGGGATATTCAAGGCAGATAGAAATGCAAATTTCGTCACTCTAGCATACCTAGTTCAGAAGTTATGGTCAAACTAAGAGCGGAGTTGTTTCCAGAAAAAAAGGTAAACAATAGTTGCAATTTTGAGTTTTTAAAATTTGGCCAGTTTGAAGGGGGTAGGGGTGACGTTTTGGACGCTCGCGCCGCTGATAATTACGCCGCAGACGCAAACCAAAGACGAAATTGGAGCCCTATATTAGGGCTCTCCAGTGCTGTATAGTTTGTGCAAATCCATTAATTTGTTGAGGATGATATGAGCCTTCATACATTGAGTTTGCTCTCAAATTTTGAGTTTTTGAAATTTGCCAGTTTGAAGGGGGTAGGGGTGACGTTTTGGACGCTCGCGCCGCTGATAATGACGCCGCAGACGCAAACCAAAGACGAAATTGGAGCCCTATATTAGGGCTCTCCAGTGCTGTATAGTTTGTGCAAATCCATTAATTTGTTGAGGATGATATGAGCCTTCATACATTGAGTTTGCTCTCAAAACAGCTAAATTTGAGAGGGGTCGAAGGGGTAGGGGTGACGTTTTGGACGCTCGCGCCGCTGATAATTACGCCACAGACGCAAACCAAAGACGAAATTGGAGCCCTATATCAGGGCTTTCCAGTGGTGTAAAGTACGTGGAAATCCATTAATTTGTTGGATATGATAATGAGCCTTTTTACGTTGTGTTTGTTTTCAGAATTTTGCTAAACTTGCGAGCCCTTGAAAACAACTCGGGGTATGCTTGCTTGCACGTCTTTTTGAGCACGAAGGACTTGTTGCAGGGTCCCCAAAAGCTGCCCATCGGATGCGGGGATATTCAAGGCAGATAGAAATGCAAATTTCGTCACTCTAGCATACCTAGTTCAGAAGTTATGGTCAAACTAAGAGCGGAGTTGTTTCCAGAAAAAAAAAAGGTAAACAATAGTTGCAATTTTGAGTTTTTAAAATTTGGCCAGTTTGAAGGGGGTAGGGGTGACGTTTTGGACGCTCGCGCCGCTGATAATGACGCCGCAGACGCAAACCAAAGACGAAATTGGAGCCCTATATTAGGGCTCTCCAGTGCTGTATAGTTTGTGCAAATCCATTAATTTGTTGAGGATGATATGAGCCTTCATACATTGAGTTTGCTCTCAAAACAGCTAAATTTGAGAGGGGTCGAAGGGGGTAGGGGTGACGTTTTGGACGCTCGCGCCGCTGATAATTACGCCACAGACGCAAACCAAAGACGAAATTGGAGCCCTATATCAGGGCTTTCCAGTGGTGTAAAGTACGTGGAAATCCATTAATTTGTTGGATATGATAATGAGCCTTTTTACGTTGTGTTTGTTTTCAGAATTTTGCTAAACTTGCGAGCCCTTGAAAACAACTCGGGGTATGCTTGCTTGCACGTCTTTTTGAGCACGAAGGACTTGTTGCAGGGTCCCCAAAAGCTGCCCATCGGATGCGGGGATATTCAAGGCAGATAGAAATGCAAATTTCGTCACTCTAGCATACCTAGTTCAGAAGTTATGGTCAAACTAAGAGCGGAGTTGTTTCCAGAAAAAAAAAAGGTAAACAATAGTTGCAATTTTGAGTTTTTAAAATTTGGCCAGTTTGAAGGGGGTAGGGGTGACGTTTTGGACGCTCGCGCCGCTGATAATTACGCCGCAGACGCAAACCAAAGACGAAATTGGAGCCCTATATTAGGGCTCTCCAGTGCTGTATAGTTTGTGCAAATCCATTAATTTGTTGAGGATGATATGAGCCTTCATACATTGAGTTTGCTCTCAAATTTTGAGTTTTTGAAATTTGCCAGTTTGAAGGGGTAGGGGTGACGTTTTGGACGCTCGCGCCGCTGATAATGACGCCGCAGACGCAAACCAAAGACGAAATTGGAGCCCTATATTAGGGCTCTCCAGTGCTGTATAGTTTGTGCAAATCCATTAATTTGTTGAGGATGATATGAGCCTTCATACATTGAGTTTGCTCTCAAAACAGCTAAATTTGAGAGGGGTCGAAGGGGGTAGGGGTGACGTTTTGGACGCTCGCGCCGCTGATAATTACGCCACAGACGCAAACCAAAGACGAAATTGGAGCCCTATATCAGGGCTTTCCAGTGGTGTAAAGTACGTGGAAATCCATTAATTTGTTGGATATGATAATGAGCCTTTTTACGTTGTGTTTGTTTTCAGAATTTTGCTAAACTTGCGAGCCCTTGAAAACAACTCGGGGTATGCTTGCTTGCACGTCTTTTTGAGCACGAAGGACTTGTTGCAGGGTCCCCAAAAGCTGCCCATCGGATGCGGGGATATTCAAGGCAGATAGAAATGCAAATTTCGTCACTCTAGCATACCTAGTTCAGAAGTTATGGTCAAACTAAGAGCGGAGTTGTTTCCAGAAAAAAAAGGTAAACAATAGTTGCAATTTTGAGTTTTTAAAATTTGGCCAGTTTGAAGAGGGGAGGGGTGACGTTTTGGACGCTCGCGCCGCTGATAATTACGCCGCAGACGCAAACCAAAGACGAAATTGGAGCCCTATATTAGGGCTCTCCAGTGCTGTATAGTTTGTGCAAATCCATTAATTTGTTGAGGATGATATGAGCCTTCATACATTGAGTTTGCTCTCAAATTTTGAGTTTTTGAAATTTGCCAGTTTGAAGGGGTAGGGGTGACGTTTTGGACGCTCGCGCCGCTGATAATGACGCCGCAGACGCAAACCAAAGACGAAATTGGAGCCCTATATTAGGGCTCTCCAGTGCTGTATAGTTTGTGCAAATCCATTAATTTGTTGAGGATGATATGAGCCTTCATACATTGAGTTTGCTCTCAAAACAGCTAAATTTGAGAGGGGTCGAAGGGGTAGGGGTGACGTTTTGGACGCTCGCGCCGCTGATAATTACGCCACAGACGCAAACCAAAGACGAAATTGGAGCCCTATATCAGGGCTTTCCAGTGGTGTAAAGTACGTGGAAATCCATTAATTTGTTGGATATGATAATGAGCCTTTTACGTTGTGTTTGTTTTCAGAATTTTGCTAAACTTGCGAGCCCTTGAAAACAACTCGGGGTATGCTTGCTTGCACGTCTTTTTGAGCACGAAGGACTTGTTGCAGGGTCCCCAAAAGCTGCCCATCGGATGCGGGGATATTCAAGGCAGATAGAAATGCAAATTTCGTCACTCTAGCATACCTAGTTCAGAAGTTATGGTCAAACTAAGAGCGGAGTTGTTTCCAGAAAAAAAAGGTAAACAATAGTTGCAATTTTGAGTTTTTAAAATTTGGCCAGTTTGAAGGGGGTAGGGGTGACGTTTTGGACGCTCGCGCCGCTGATAATTACGCCGCAGACGCAAACCAAAGACGAAATTGGAGCCCTATATTAGGGCTCTCCAGTGCTGTATAGTTTGTGCAAATCCATTAATTTGTTGAGGATGATATGAGCCTTCATACATTGAGTTTGCTCTCAAATTTTGAGTTTTTGAAATTTGCCAGTTTGAAGGGGGTAGGGGTGACGTTTTGGACGCTCGCGCCGCTGATAATGACGCCGCAGACGCAAACCAAAGACGAAATTGGAGCCCTATATTAGGGCTCTCCAGTGCTGTATAGTTTGTGCAAATCCATTAATTTGTTGAGGATGATATGAGCCTTCATACATTGAGTTTGCTCTCAAAACAGCTAAATTTGAGAGGGGTCGAAGGGGGTAGGGGTGACGTTTTGGACGCTCGCGCCGCTGATAATTACGCCACAGACGCAAACCAAAGACGAAATTGGAGCCCTATATCAGGGCTTTCCAGTGGTGTAAAGTACGTGGAAATCCATTAATTTGTTGGATATGATAATGAGCCTTTTTACGTTGTGTTTGTTTTCAGAATTTTGCTAAACTTGCGAGCCCTTGAAAACAACTCGGGGTATGCTTGCTTGCACGTCTTTTTGAGCACGAAGGACTTGTTGCAGGGTCCCCAAAAGCTGCCCATCGGATGCGGGGATATTCAAGGCAGATAGAAATGCAAATTTCGTCACTCTAGCATACCTAGTTCAGAAGTTATGGTCAAACTAAGAGCGGAGTTGTTTCCAGAAAAAAAAAAGGTAAACAATAGTTGCAATTTTGAGTTTTTAAAATTTGGCCAGTTTGAAGGGGTCGATGGGGGTGACGTTTTGGACGCTCGCGCCGCTGATAATTACGCCGCAGACGCAAACCAAAGACGAAATTGGAGCCCTATATTAGGGCTCTCCAGTGCTGTATAGTTTGTGCAAATCCATTAATTTGTTGAGGATGATATGAGCCTTCATACATTGAGTTTGCTCTCAAATTTTGAGTTTTTGAAATTTGCCAGTTTGAAGGGGGTAGGGGTGACGTTTTGGACGCTCGCGCCGCTGATAATGACGCCGCAGACGCAAACCAAAGACGAAATTGGAGCCCTATATTAGGGCTCTCCAGTGCTGTATAGTTTGTGCAAATCCATTAATTTGTTGAGGATGATATGAGCCTTCATACATTGAGTTTGCTCTCAAAACAGCTAAATTTGAGAGGGGTCGAAGGGGTAGGGGTGACGTTTTGGACGCTCGCGCCGCTGATAATTACGCCACAGACGCAAACCAAAGACGAAATTGGAGCCCTATATCAGGGCTTTCCAGTGGTGTAAAGTACGTGGAAATCCATTAATTTGTTGGATATGATAATGAGCCTTTTTACGTTGTGTTTGTTTTCAGAATTTTGCTAAACTTGCGAGCCCTTGAAAACAACTCGGGGTATGCTTGCTTGCACGTCTTTTTGAGCACGAAGGACTTGTTGCAGGGTCCCCAAAAGCTGCCCATCGGATGCGGGGATATTCAAGGCAGATAGAAATGCAAATTTCGTCACTCTAGCATACCTAGTTCAGAAGTTATGGTCAAACTAAGAGCGGAGTTGTTTCCAGAAAAAAAGGTAAACAATAGTTGCAATTTTGAGTTTTTAAAATTTGGCCAGTTTGAAGGGGGTAGGGGTGACGTTTTGGACGCTCGCGCCGCTGATAATTACGCCGCAGACGCAAACCAAAGACGAAATTGGAGCCCTATATTAGGGCTCTCCAGTGCTGTATAGTTTGTGCAAATCCATTAATTTGTTGAGGATGATATGAGCCTTCATACATTGAGTTTGCTCTCAAATTTTGAGTTTTTGAAATTTGCCAGTTTGAAGGGGGTAGGGGTGACGTTTTGGACGCTCGCGCCGCTGATAATGACGCCGCAGACGCAAACCAAAGACGAAATTGGAGCCCTATATTAGGGCTCTCCAGTGCTGTATAGTTTGTGCAAATCCATTAATTTGTTGAGGATGATATGAGCCTTCATACATTGAGTTTGCTCTCAAAACAGCTAAATTTGAGAGGGGTCGAAGGGGGTAGGGGTGACGTTTTGGACGCTCGCGCCGCTGATAATTACGCCACAGACGCAAACCAAAGACGAAATTGGAGCCCTATATCAGGGCTTTCCAGTGGTGTAAAGTACGTGGAAATCCATTAATTTGTTGGATATGATAATGAGCCTTTTTACGTTGTGTTTGTTTTCAGAATTTTGCTAAACTTGCGAGCCCTTGAAAACAACTCGGGGTATGCTTGCTTGCACGTCTTTTTGAGCACGAAGGACTTGTTGCAGGGTCCCCAAAAGCTGCCCATCGGATGCGGGGATATTCAAGGCAGATAGAAATGCAAATTTCGTCACTCTAGCATACCTAGTTCAGAAGTTATGGTCAAACTAAGAGCGGAGTTGTTTCCAGAAAAAAAAAAGGTAAACAATAGTTGCAATTTTGAGTTTTTAAAATTTGGCCAGTTTGAAGGGGGTAGGGGTGACGTTTTGGACGCTCGCGCCGCTGATAATTACGCCGCAGACGCAAACCAAAGACGAAATTGGAGCCCTATATTAGGGCTCTCCAGTGCTGTATAGTTTGTGCAAATCCATTAATTTGTTGAGGATGATATGAGCCTTCATACATTGAGTTTGCTCTCAAATTTTGAGTTTTTGAAATTTGCCAGTTTGAAGGGGGTAGGGGTGACGTTTTGGACGCTCGCGCCGCTGATAATGACGCCGCAGACGCAAACCAAAGACGAAATTGGAGCCCTATATTAGGGCTCTCCAGTGCTGTATAGTTTGTGCAAATCCATTAATTTGTTGAGGATGATATGAGCCTTCATACATTGAGTTTGCTCTCAAAACAGCTAAATTTGAGAGGGGTCGAAGGGGGTAGGGGTGACGTTTTGGACGCTCGCGCCGCTGATAATTACGCCACAGACGCAAACCAAAGACGAAATTGGAGCCCTATATCAGGGCTTTCCAGTGGTGTAAAGTACGTGGAAATCCATTAATTTGTTGGATATGATAATGAGCCTTTTTACGTTGTGTTTGTTTTCAGAATTTTGCTAAACTTGCGAGCCCTTGAAAACAACTCGGGGTATGCTTGCTTGCACGTCTTTTTGAGCACGAAGGACTTGTTGCAGGGTCCCCAAAAGCTGCCCATCGGATGCGGGGATATTCAAGGCAGATAGAAATGCAAATTTCGTCACTCTAGCATACCTAGTTCAGAAGTTATGGTCAAACTAAGAGCGGAGTTGTTTCCAGAAAAAAAAGGTAAACAATAGTTGCAATTTTGAGTTTTTAAAATTTGGCCAGTTTGAAGGGGGTAGGGGTGACGTTTTGGACGCTCGCGCCGCTGATAATTACGCCGCAGACGCAAACCAAAGACGAAATTGGAGCCCTATATTAGGGCTCTCCAGTGCTGTATAGTTTGTGCAAATCCATTAATTTGTTGAGGATGATATGAGCCTTCATACATTGAGTTTGCTCTCAAATTTTGAGTTTTTGAAATTTGCCAGTTTGAAGGGGGTAGGGGTGACGTTTTGGACGCTCGCGCCGCTGATAATGACGCCGCAGACGCAAACCAAAGACGAAATTGGAGCCCTATATTAGGGCTCTCCAGTGCTGTATAGTTTGTGCAAATCCATTAATTTGTTGAGGATGATATGAGCCTTCATACATTGAGTTTGCTCTCAAAACAGCTAAATTTGAGAGGGGTCGAAGGGGGTAGGGGTGACGTTTTGGACGCTCGCGCCGCTGATAATTACGCCACAGACGCAAACCAAAGACGAAATTGGAGCCCTATATCAGGGCTTTCCAGTGGTGTAAAGTACGTGGAAATCCATTAATTTGTTGGATATGATAATGAGCCTTTTTACGTTGTGTTTGTTTTCAGAATTTTGCTAAACTTGCGAGCCCTTGAAAACAACTCGGGGTATGCTTGCTTGCACGTCTTTTTGAGCACGAAGGACTTGTTGCAGGGTCCCCAAAAGCTGCCCATCGGATGCGGGGATATTCAAGGCAGATAGAAATGCAAATTTCGTCACTCTAGCATACCTAGTTCAGAAGTTATGGTCAAACTAAGAGCGGAGTTGTTTCCAGAAAAAAAAGGTAAACAATAGTTGCAATTTTGAGTTTTTAAAATTTGGCCAGTTTGAAGGGGGTAGGGGTGACGTTTTGGACGCTCGCGCCGCTGATAATTACGCCGCAGACGCAAACCAAAGACGAAATTGGAGCCCTATATTAGGGCTCTCCAGTGCTGTATAGTTTGTGCAAATCCATTAATTTGTTGAGGATGATATGAGCCTTCATACATTGAGTTTGCTCTCAAATTTTGAGTTTTTGAAATTTGCCAGTTTGAAGGGGGTAGGGGTGACGTTTTGGACGCTCGCGCCGCTGATAATGACGCCGCAGACGCAAACCAAAGACGAAATTGGAGCCCTATATTAGGGCTCTCCAGTGCTGTATAGTTTGTGCAAATCCATTAATTTGTTGAGGATGATATGAGCCTTCATACATTGAGTTTGCTCTCAAAACAGCTAAATTTGAGAGGGGTCGAAGGGGGTAGGGGTGACGTTTTGGACGCTCGCGCCGCTGATAATTACGCCACAGACGCAAACCAAAGACGAAATTGGAGCCCTATATCAGGGCTTTCCAGTGGTGTAAAGTACGTGGAAATCCATTAATTTGTTGGATATGATAATGAGCCTTTTTACGTTGTGTTTGTTTTCAGAATTTTGCTAAACTTGCGAGCCCTTGAAAACAACTCGGGGTATGCTTGCTTGCACGTCTTTTTGAGCACGAAGGACTTGTTGCAGGGTCCCCAAAAGCTGCCCATCGGATGCGGGGATATTCAAGGCAGATAGAAATGCAAATTTCGTCACTCTAGCATACCTAGTTCAGAAGTTATGGTCAAACTAAGAGCGGAGTTGTTTCCAGAAAAAAAAGGTAAACAATAGTTGCAATTTTGAGTTTTTAAAATTTGGCCAGTTTGAAGGGGGTAGGGGTGACGTTTTGGACGCTCGCGCCGCTGATAATTACGCCGCAGACGCAAACCAAAGACGAAATTGGAGCCCTATATTAGGGCTCTCCAGTGCTGTATAGTTTGTGCAAATCCATTAATTTGTTGAGGATGATATGAGCCTTCATACATTGAGTTTGCTCTCAAATTTTGAGTTTTTGAAATTTGCCAGTTTGAAGGGGGTAGGGGTGACGTTTTGGACGCTCGCGCCGCTGATAATGACGCCGCAGACGCAAACCAAAGACGAAATTGGAGCCCTATATTAGGGCTCTCCAGTGCTGTATAGTTTGTGCAAATCCATTAATTTGTTGAGGATGATATGAGCCTTCATACATTGAGTTTGCTCTCAAAACAGCTAAATTTGAGAGGGGTCGAAGGGGGTAGGGGTGACGTTTTGGACGCTCGCGCCGCTGATAATTACGCCACAGACGCAAACCAAAGACGAAATTGGAGCCCTATATCAGGGCTTTCCAGTGGTGTAAAGTACGTGGAAATCCATTAATTTGTTGGATATGATAATGAGCCTTTTTACGTTGTGTTTGTTTTCAGAATTTTGCTAAACTTGCGAGCCCTTGAAAACAACTCGGGGTATGCTTGCTTGCACGTCTTTTTGAGCACGAAGGACTTGTTGCAGGGTCCCCAAAAGCTGCCCATCGGATGCGGGGATATTCAAGGCAGATAGAAATGCAAATTTCGTCACTCTAGCATACCTAGTTCAGAAGTTATGGTCAAACTAAGAGCGGAGTTGTTTCCAGAAAAAAAAGGTAAACAATAGTTGCAATTTTGAGTTTTTAAAATTTGGCCAGTTTGAAGGGGGTAGGGGTGACGTTTTGGACGCTCGCGCCGCTGATAATTACGCCGCAGACGCAAACCAAAGACGAAATTGGAGCCCTATATTAGGGCTCTCCAGTGCTGTATAGTTTGTGCAAATCCATTAATTTGTTGAGGATGATATGAGCCTTCATACATTGAGTTTGCTCTCAAATTTTGAGTTTTTGAAATTTGCCAGTTTGAAGGGGGTAGGGGTGACGTTTTGGACGCTCGCGCCGCTGATAATGACGCCGCAGACGCAAACCAAAGACGAAATTGGAGCCCTATATTAGGGCTCTCCAGTGCTGTATAGTTTGTGCAAATCCATTAATTTGTTGAGGATGATATGAGCCTTCATACATTGAGTTTGCTCTCAAAACAGCTAAATTTGAGAGGGGTCGAAGGGGGTAGGGGTGACGTTTTGGACGCTCGCGCCGCTGATAATTACGCCACAGACGCAAACCAAAGACGAAATTGGAGCCCTATATCAGGGCTTTCCAGTGGTGTAAAGTACGTGGAAATCCATTAATTTGTTGGATATGATAATGAGCCTTTTTACGTTGTGTTTGTTTTCAGAATTTTGCTAAACTTGCGAGCCCTTGAAAACAACTCGGGGTATGCTTGCTTGCACGTCTTTTTGAGCACGAAGGACTTGTTGCAGGGTCCCCAAAAGCTGCCCATCGGATGCGGGGATATTCAAGGCAGATAGAAATGCAAATTTCGTCACTCTAGCATACCTAGTTCAGAAGTTATGGTCAAACTAAGAGCGGAGTTGTTTCCAGAAAAAAAAGGTAAACAATAGTTGCAATTTTGAGTTTTTAAAATTTGGCCAGTTTGAAGGGGGTAGGGGTGACGTTTTGGACGCTCGCGCCGCTGATAATTACGCCGCAGACGCAAACCAAAGACGAAATTGGAGCCCTATATTAGGGCTCTCCAGTGCTGTATAGTTTGTGCAAATCCATTAATTTGTTGAGGATGATATGAGCCTTCATACATTGAGTTTGCTCTCAAATTTTGAGTTTTTGAAATTTGCCAGTTTGAAGGGGGTAGGGGTGACGTTTTGGACGCTCGCGCCGCTGATAATGACGCCGCAGACGCAAACCAAAGACGAAATTGGAGCCCTATATTAGGGCTCTCCAGTGCTGTATAGTTTGTGCAAATCCATTAATTTGTTGAGGATGATATGAGCCTTCATACATTGAGTTTGCTCTCAAAACAGCTAAATTTGAGAGGGGTCGAAGGGGTAGGGGTGACGTTTTGGACGCTCGCGCCGCTGATAATTACGCCACAGACGCAAACCAAAGACGAAATTGGAGCCCTATATCAGGGCTTTCCAGTGGTGTAAAGTACGTGGAAATCCATTAATTTGTTGGATATGATAATGAGCCTTTTTACGTTGTGTTTGTTTTCAGAATTTTGCTAAACTTGCGAGCCCTTGAAAACAACTCGGGGTATGCTTGCTTGCACGTCTTTTTGAGCACGAAGGACTTGTTGCAGGGTCCCCAAAAGCTGCCCATCGGATGCGGGGATATTCAAGGCAGATAGAAATGCAAATTTCGTCACTCTAGCATACCTAGTTCAGAAGTTATGGTCAAACTAAGAGCGGAGTTGTTTCCAGAAAAAAAGGTAAACAATAGTTGCAATTTTGAGTTTTTAAAATTTGGCCAGTTTGAAGGGGGTAGGGGTGACGTTTTGGACGCTCGCGCCGCTGATAATTACGCCGCAGACGCAAACCAAAGACGAAATTGGAGCCCTATATTAGGGCTCTCCAGTGCTGTATAGTTTGTGCAAATCCATTAATTTGTTGAGGATGATATGAGCCTTCATACATTGAGTTTGCTCTCAAATTTTGAGTTTTTGAAATTTGCCAGTTTGAAGGGGGTAGGGGTGACGTTTTGGACGCTCGCGCCGCTGATAATGACGCCGCAGACGCAAACCAAAGACGAAATTGGAGCCCTATATTAGGGCTCTCCAGTGCTGTATAGTTTGTGCAAATCCATTAATTTGTTGAGGATGATATGAGCCTTCATACATTGAGTTTGCTCTCAAAACAGCTAAATTTGAGAGGGGTCGAAGGGGGTAGGGGTGACGTTTTGGACGCTCGCGCCGCTGATAATTACGCCACAGACGCAAACCAAAGACGAAATTGGAGCCCTATATCAGGGCTTTCCAGTGGTGTAAAGTACGTGGAAATCCATTAATTTGTTGGATATGATAATGAGCCTTTTTACGTTGTGTTTGTTTTCAGAATTTTGCTAAACTTGCGAGCCCTTGAAAACAACTCGGGGTATGCTTGCTTGCACGTCTTTTTGAGCACGAAGGACTTGTTGCAGGGTCCCCAAAAGCTGCCCATCGGATGCGGGGATATTCAAGGCAGATAGAAATGCAAATTTCGTCACTCTAGCATACCTAGTTCAGAAGTTATGGTCAAACTAAGAGCGGAGTTGTTTCCAGAAAAAAAGGTAAACAATAGTTGCAATTTTGAGTTTTTAAAATTTGGCCAGTTTGAAGGGGGTAGGGGTGACGTTTTGGACGCTCGCGCCGCTGATAATTACGCCGCAGACGCAAACCAAAGACGAAATTGGAGCCCTATATTAGGGCTCTCCAGTGCTGTATAGTTTGTGCAAATCCATTAATTTGTTGAGGATGATATGAGCCTTCATACATTGAGTTTGCTCTCAAATTTTGAGTTTTTGAAATTTGCCAGTTTGAAGGGGTAGGGGTGACGTTTTGGACGCTCGCGCCGCTGATAATGACGCCGCAGACGCAAACCAAAGACGAAATTGGAGCCCTATATTAGGGCTCTCCAGTGCTGTATAGTTTGTGCAAATCCATTAATTTGTTGAGGATGATATGAGCCTTCATACATTGAGTTTGCTCTCAAAACAGCTAAATTTGAGAGGGGTCGAAGGGGGTAGGGGTGACGTTTTGGACGCTCGCGCCGCTGATAATTACGCCACAGACGCAAACCAAAGACGAAATTGGAGCCCTATATCAGGGCTTTCCAGTGGTGTAAAGTACGTGGAAATCCATTAATTTGTTGGATATGATAATGAGCCTTTTTACGTTGTGTTTGTTTTCAGAATTTTGCTAAACTTGCGAGCCCTTGAAAACAACTCGGGGTATGCTTGCTTGCACGTCTTTTTGAGCACGAAGGACTTGTTGCAGGGTCCCCAAAAGCTGCCCATCGGATGCGGGGATATTCAAGGCAGATAGAAATGCAAATTTCGTCACTCTAGCATACCTAGTTCAGAAGTTATGGTCAAACTAAGAGCGGAGTTGTTTCCAGAAAAAAAGGTAAACAATAGTTGCAATTTTGAGTTTTTAAAATTTGGCCAGTTTGAAGGGGGTAGGGGTGACGTTTTGGACGCTCGCGCCGCTGATAATTACGCCGCAGACGCAAACCAAAGACGAAATTGGAGCCCTATATTAGGGCTCTCCAGTGCTGTATAGTTTGTGCAAATCCATTAATTTGTTGAGGATGATATGAGCCTTCATACATTGAGTTTGCTCTCAAATTTTGAGTTTTTGAAATTTGCCAGTTTGAAAGGGGTAGGGGTGACGTTTTGGACGCTCGCGCCGCTGATAATGACGCCGCAGACGCAAACCAAAGACGAAATTGGAGCCCTATATTAGGGCTCTCCAGTGCTGTATAGTTTGTGCAAATCCATTAATTTGTTGAGGATGATATGAGCCTTCATACATTGAGTTTGCTCTCAAAACAGCTAAATTTGAGAGGGGTCGAAGGGGTAGGGGTGACGTTTTGGACGCTCGCGCCGCTGATAATTACGCCACAGACGCAAACCAAAGACGAAATTGGAGCCCTATATCAGGGCTTTCCAGTGGTGTAAAGTACGTGGAAATCCATTAATTTGTTGGATATGATAATGAGCCTTTTTACGTTGTGTTTGTTTTCAGAATTTTGCTAAACTTGCGAGCCCTTGAAAACAACTCGGGGTATGCTTGCTTGCACGTCTTTTTGAGCACGAAGGACTTGTTGCAGGGTCCCCAAAAGCTGCCCATCGGATGCGGGGATATTCAAGGCAGATAGAAATGCAAATTTCGTCACTCTAGCATACCTAGTTCAGAAGTTATGGTCAAACTAAGAGCGGAGTTGTTTCCAGAAAAAAAGGTAAACAATAGTTGCAATTTTGAGTTTTTAAAATTTGGCCAGTTTGAAGGGGGTAGGGGTGACGTTTTGGACGCTCGCGCCGCTGATAATTACGCCGCAGACGCAAACCAAAGACGAAATTGGAGCCCTATATTAGGGCTCTCCAGTGCTGTATAGTTTGTGCAAATCCATTAATTTGTTGAGGATGATATGAGCCTTCATACATTGAGTTTGCTCTCAAATTTTGAGTTTTTGAAATTTGCCAGTTTGAAGGGGTAGGGGTGACGTTTTGGACGCTCGCGCCGCTGATAATGACGCCGCAGACGCAAACCAAAGACGAAATTGGAGCCCTATATTAGGGCTCTCCAGTGCTGTATAGTTTGTGCAAATCCATTAATTTGTTGAGGATGATATGAGCCTTCATACATTGAGTTTGCTCTCAAAACAGCTAAATTTGAGAGGGGTCGAAGGGGGTAGGGGTGACGTTTTGGACGCTCGCGCCGCTGATAATTACGCCACAGACGCAAACCAAAGACGAAATTGGAGCCCTATATCAGGGCTTTCCAGTGGTGTAAAGTACGTGGAAATCCATTAATTTGTTGGATATGATAATGAGCCTTTTTACGTTGTGTTTGTTTTCAGAATTTTGCTAAACTTGCGAGCCCTTGAAAACAACTCGGGGTATGCTTGCTTGCACGTCTTTTTGAGCACGAAGGACTTGTTGCAGGGTCCCCAAAAGCTGCCCATCGGATGCGGGGATATTCAAGGCAGATAGAAATGCAAATTTCGTCACTCTAGCATACCTAGTTCAGAAGTTATGGTCAAACTAAGAGCGGAGTTGTTTCCAGAAAAAAAGGTAAACAATAGTTGCAATTTTGAGTTTTTAAAATTTGGCCAGTTTGAAGGGGGTAGGGGTGACGTTTTGGACGCTCGCGCCGCTGATAATTACGCCGCAGACGCAAACCAAAGACGAAATTGGAGCCCTATATTAGGGCTCTCCAGTGCTGTATAGTTTGTGCAAATCCATTAATTTGTTGAGGATGATATGAGCCTTCATACATTGAGTTTGCTCTCAAATTTTGAGTTTTTGAAATTTGCCAGTTTGAAGGGGTAGGGGTGACGTTTTGGACGCTCGCGCCGCTGATAATGACGCCGCAGACGCAAACCAAAGACGAAATTGGAGCCCTATATTAGGGCTCTCCAGTGCTGTATAGTTTGTGCAAATCCATTAATTTGTTGAGGATGATATGAGCCTTCATACATTGAGTTTGCTCTCAAAACAGCTAAATTTGAGAGGGGTCGAAGGGGGTAGGGGTGACGTTTTGGACGCTCGCGCCGCTGATAATTACGCCACAGACGCAAACCAAAGACGAAATTGGAGCCCTATATCAGGGCTTTCCAGTGGTGTAAAGTACGTGGAAATCCATTAATTTGTTGGATATGATAATGAGCCTTTTTACGTTGTGTTTGTTTTCAGAATTTTGCTAAACTTGCGAGCCCTTGAAAACAACTCGGGGTATGCTTGCTTGCACGTCTTTTTGAGCACGAAGGACTTGTTGCAGGGTCCCCAAAAGCTGCCCATCGGATGCGGGGATATTCAAGGCAGATAGAAATGCAAATTTCGTCACTCTAGCATACCTAGTTCAGAAGTTATGGTCAAACTAAGAGCGGAGTTGTTTCCAGAAAAAAAGGTAAACAATAGTTGCAATTTTGAGTTTTTAAAATTTGGCCAGTTTGAAGGGGGTAGGGGTGACGTTTTGGACGCTCGCGCCGCTGATAATTACGCCGCAGACGCAAACCAAAGACGAAATTGGAGCCCTATATTAGGGCTCTCCAGTGCTGTATAGTTTGTGCAAATCCATTAATTTGTTGAGGATGATATGAGCCTTCATACATTGAGTTTGCTCTCAAATTTTGAGTTTTTGAAATTTGCCAGTTTGAAGGGGGTAGGGGTGACGTTTTGGACGCTCGCGCCGCTGATAATGACGCCGCAGACGCAAACCAAAGACGAAATTGGAGCCCTATATTAGGGCTCTCCAGTGCTGTATAGTTTGTGCAAATCCATTAATTTGTTGAGGATGATATGAGCCTTCATACATTGAGTTTGCTCTCAAAACAGCTAAATTTGAGAGGGGTCGAAGGGGGTAGGGGTGACGTTTTGGACGCTCGCGCCGCTGATAATTACGCCACAGACGCAAACCAAAGACGAAATTGGAGCCCTATATCAGGGCTTTCCAGTGGTGTAAAGTACGTGGAAATCCATTAATTTGTTGGATATGATAATGAGCCTTTTTACGTTGTGTTTGTTTTCAGAATTTTGCTAAACTTGCGAGCCCTTGAAAACAACTCGGGGTATGCTTGCTTGCACGTCTTTTTGAGCACGAAGGACTTGTTGCAGGGTCCCCAAAAGCTGCCCATCGGATGCGGGGATATTCAAGGCAGATAGAAATGCAAATTTCGTCACTCTAGCATACCTAGTTCAGAAGTTATGGTCAAACTAAGAGCGGAGTTGTTTCCAGAAAAAAAAAAGGTAAACAATAGTTGCAATTTTGAGTTTTTAAAATTTGGCCAGTTTGAAGGGGGTAGGGGTGACGTTTTGGACGCTCGCGCCGCTGATAATTACGCCGCAGACGCAAACCAAAGACGAAATTGGAGCCCTATATTAGGGCTCTCCAGTGCTGTATAGTTTGTGCAAATCCATTAATTTGTTGAGGATGATATGAGCCTTCATACATTGAGTTTGCTCTCAAATTTTGAGTTTTTGAAATTTGCCAGTTTGAAGGGGGTAGGGGTGACGTTTTGGACGCTCGCGCCGCTGATAATGACGCCGCAGACGCAAACCAAAGACGAAATTGGAGCCCTATATTAGGGCTCTCCAGTGCTGTATAGTTTGTGCAAATCCATTAATTTGTTGAGGATGATATGAGCCTTCATACATTGAGTTTGCTCTCAAAACAGCTAAATTTGAGAGGGGTCGAAGGGGGTAGGGGTGACGTTTTGGACGCTCGCGCCGCTGATAATTACGCCACAGACGCAAACCAAAGACGAAATTGGAGCCCTATATCAGGGCTTTCCAGTGGTGTAAAGTACGTGGAAATCCATTAATTTGTTGGATATGATAATGAGCCTTTTTACGTTGTGTTTGTTTTCAGAATTTTGCTAAACTTGCGAGCCCTTGAAAACAACTCGGGGTATGCTTGCTTGCACGTCTTTTTGAGCACGAAGGACTTGTTGCAGGGTCCCCAAAAGCTGCCCATCGGATGCGGGGATATTCAAGGCAGATAGAAATGCAAATTTCGTCACTCTAGCATACCTAGTTCAGAAGTTATGGTCAAACTAAGAGCGGAGTTGTTTCCAGAAAAAAAAGGTAAACAATAGTTGCAATTTTGAGTTTTTAAAATTTGGCCAGTTTGAAGGGGTAGGGGTGACGTTTTGGACGCTCGCGCCGCTGATAATTACGCCGCAGACGCAAACCAAAGACGAAATTGGAGCCCTATATTAGGGCTCTCCAGTGCTGTATAGTTTGTGCAAATCCATTAATTTGTTGAGGATGATATGAGCCTTCATACATTGAGTTTGCTCTCAAATTTTGAGTTTTTGAAATTTGCCAGTTTGAAGGGGGTAGGGGTGACGTTTTGGACGCTCGCGCCGCTGATAATGACGCCGCAGACGCAAACCAAAGACGAAATTGGAGCCCTATATTAGGGCTCTCCAGTGCTGTATAGTTTGTGCAAATCCATTAATTTGTTGAGGATGATATGAGCCTTCATACATTGAGTTTGCTCTCAAAACAGCTAAATTTGAGAGGGGTCGAAGGGGGTAGGGGTGACGTTTTGGACGCTCGCGCCGCTGATAATTACGCCACAGACGCAAACCAAAGACGAAATTGGAGCCCTATATCAGGGCTTTCCAGTGGTGTAAAGTACGTGGAAATCCATTAATTTGTTGGATATGATAATGAGCCTTTTTACGTTGTGTTTGTTTTCAGAATTTTGCTAAACTTGCGAGCCCTTGAAAACAACTCGGGGTATGCTTGCTTGCACGTCTTTTTGAGCACGAAGGACTTGTTGCAGGGTCCCCAAAAGCTGCCCATCGGATGCGGGGATATTCAAGGCAGATAGAAATGCAAATTTCGTCACTCTAGCATACCTAGTTCAGAAGTTATGGTCAAACTAAGAGCGGAGTTGTTTCCAGAAAAAAAAGGTAAACAATAGTTGCAATTTTGAGTTTTTAAAATTTGGCCAGTTTGAAGGGGGTAGGGGTGACGTTTTGGACGCTCGCGCCGCTGATAATTACGCCGCAGACGCAAACCAAAGACGAAATTGGAGCCCTATATTAGGGCTCTCCAGTGCTGTATAGTTTGTGCAAATCCATTAATTTGTTGAGGATGATATGAGCCTTCATACATTGAGTTTGCTCTCAAATTTTGAGTTTTTGAAATTTGCCAGTTTGAAGGGGGTAGGGGTGACGTTTTGGACGCTCGCGCCGCTGATAATGACGCCGCAGACGCAAACCAAAGACGAAATTGGAGCCCTATATTAGGGCTCTCCAGTGCTGTATAGTTTGTGCAAATCCATTAATTTGTTGAGGATGATATGAGCCTTCATACATTGAGTTTGCTCTCAAAACAGCTAAATTTGAGAGGGGTCGAAGGGGGTAGGGGTGACGTTTTGGACGCTCGCGCCGCTGATAATTACGCCACAGACGCAAACCAAAGACGAAATTGGAGCCCTATATCAGGGCTTTCCAGTGGTGTAAAGTACGTGGAAATCCATTAATTTGTTGGATATGATAATGAGCCTTTTTACGTTGTGTTTGTTTTCAGAATTTTGCTAAACTTGCGAGCCCTTGAAAACAACTCGGGGTATGCTTGCTTGCACGTCTTTTTGAGCACGAAGGACTTGTTGCAGGGTCCCCAAAAGCTGCCCATCGGATGCGGGGATATTCAAGGCAGATAGAAATGCAAATTTCGTCACTCTAGCATACCTAGTTCAGAAGTTATGGTCAAACTAAGAGCGGAGTTGTTTCCAGAAAAAAAAGGTAAACAATAGTTGCAATTTTGAGTTTTTAAAATTTGGCCAGTTTGAAGGGGGTAGGGGTGACGTTTTGGACGCTCGCGCCGCTGATAATTACGCCGCAGACGCAAACCAAAGACGAAATTGGAGCCCTATATTAGGGCTCTCCAGTGCTGTATAGTTTGTGCAAATCCATTAATTTGTTGAGGATGATATGAGCCTTCATACATTGAGTTTGCTCTCAAAACAGCTAAATTTGAGAGGGGTCGAAGGGGGTAGGGGTGACGTTTTGGACGCTCGCGCCGCTGATAATTACGCCACAGACGCAAACCAAAGACGAAATTGGAGCCCTATATCAGGGCTTTCCAGTGGTGTAAAGTACGTGGAAATCCATTAATTTGTTGGATATGATAATGAGCCTTTTTTACGTTGTGTTTGTTTTCAGAATTTTGCTAAACTTGCGAGCCCTTGAAAACAACTCGGGGTATGCTTGCTTGCACGTCTTTTTGAGCACGAAGGACTTGTTGCAGGGTCCCCAAAAGCTGCCCATCGGATGCGGGGATATTCAAGGCAGATAGAAATGCAAATTTCGTCACTCTAGCATACCTAGTTCAGAAGTTATGGTCAAACTAAGAGCGGAGTTGTTTCCAGAAAAAAAGGTAAACAATAGTTGCAATTTTGAGTTTTTAAAATTTGGCCAGTTTGAAGGGGGTAGGGGTGACGTTTTGGACGCTCGCGCCGCTGATAATTACGCCGCAGACGCAAACCAAAGACGAAATTGGAGCCCTATATTAGGGCTCTCCAGTGCTGTATAGTTTGTGCAAATCCATTAATTTGTTGAGGATGATATGAGCCTTCATACATTGAGTTTGCTCTCAAATTTTGAGTTTTTGAAATTTGCCAGTTTGAAGGGGTAGGGGTGACGTTTTGGACGCTCGCGCCGCTGATAATGACGCCGCAGACGCAAACCAAAGACGAAATTGGAGCCCTATATTAGGGCTCTCCAGTGCTGTATAGTTTGTGCAAATCCATTAATTTGTTGAGGATGATATGAGCCTTCATACATTGAGTTTGCTCTCAAAACAGCTAAATTTGAGAGGGGTCGAAGGGGGTAGGGGTGACGTTTTGGACGCTCGCGCCGCTGATAATTACGCCACAGACGCAAACCAAAGACGAAATTGGAGCCCTATATCAGGGCTTTCCAGTGGTGTAAAGTACGTGGAAATCCATTAATTTGTTGGATATGATAATGAGCCTTTTTACGTTGTGTTTGTTTTCAGAATTTTGCTAAACTTGCGAGCCCTTGAAAACAACTCGGGGTATGCTTGCTTGCACGTCTTTTTGAGCACGAAGGACTTGTTGCAGGGTCCCCAAAAGCTGCCCATCGGATGCGGGGATATTCAAGGCAGATAGAAATGCAAATTTCGTCACTCTAGCATACCTAGTTCAGAAGTTATGGTCAAACTAAGAGCGGAGTTGTTTCCAGAAAAAAAAGGTAAACAATAGTTGCAATTTTGAGTTTTTAAAATTTGGCCAGTTTGAAGGGGGTAGGGGTGACGTTTTGGACGCTCGCGCCGCTGATAATTACGCCGCAGACGCAAACCAAAGACGAAATTGGAGCCCTATATTAGGGCTCTCCAGTGCTGTATAGTTTGTGCAAATCCATTAATTTGTTGAGGATGATATGAGCCTTCATACATTGAGTTTGCTCTCAAATTTTGAGTTTTTGAAATTTGCCAGTTTGAAGGGGGTAGGGGTGACGTTTTGGACGCTCGCGCCGCTGATAATGACGCCGCAGACGCAAACCAAAGACGAAATTGGAGCCCTATATTAGGGCTCTCCAGTGCTGTATAGTTTGTGCAAATCCATTAATTTGTTGAGGATGATATGAGCCTTCATACATTGAGTTTGCTCTCAAAACAGCTAAATTTGAGAGGGGTCGAAGGGGTAGGGGTGACGTTTTGGACGCTCGCGCCGCTGATAATTACGCCACAGACGCAAACCAAAGACGAAATTGGAGCCCTATATCAGGGCTTTCCAGTGGTGTAAAGTACGTGGAAATCCATTAATTTGTTGGATATGATAATGAGCCTTTTTACGTTGTGTTTGTTTTCAGAATTTTGCTAAACTTGCGAGCCCTTGAAAACAACTCGGGGTATGCTTGCTTGCACGTCTTTTTGAGCACGAAGGACTTGTTGCAGGGTCCCCAAAAGCTGCCCATCGGATGCGGGGATATTCAAGGCAGATAGAAATGCAAATTTCGTCACTCTAGCATACCTAGTTCAGAAGTTATGGTCAAACTAAGAGCGGAGTTGTTTCCAGAAAAAAAAGGTAAACAATAGTTGCAATTTTGAGTTTTTAAAATTTGGCCAGTTTGAAGGGGGTAGGGGTGACGTTTTGGACGCTCGCGCCGCTGATAATTACGCCGCAGACGCAAACCAAAGACGAAATTGGAGCCCTATATTAGGGCTCTCCAGTGCTGTATAGTTTGTGCAAATCCATTAATTTGTTGAGGATGATATGAGCCTTCATACATTGAGTTTGCTCTCAAATTTTGAGTTTTTGAAATTTGCCAGTTTGAAGGGGGTAGGGGTGACGTTTTGGACGCTCGCGCCGCTGATAATGACGCCGCAGACGCAAACCAAAGACGAAATTGGAGCCCTATATTAGGGCTCTCCAGTGCTGTATAGTTTGTGCAAATCCATTAATTTGTTGAGGATGATATGAGCCTTCATACATTGAGTTTGCTCTCAAAACAGCTAAATTTGAGAGGGGTCGAAGGGGGTAGGGGTGACGTTTTGGACGCTCGCGCCGCTGATAATTACGCCACAGACGCAAACCAAAGACGAAATTGGAGCCCTATATCAGGGCTTTCCAGTGGTGTAAAGTACGTGGAAATCCATTAATTTGTTGGATATGATAATGAGCCTTTTTACGTTGTGTTTGTTTTCAGAATTTTGCTAAACTTGCGAGCCCTTGAAAACAACTCGGGGTATGCTTGCTTGCACGTCTTTTTGAGCACGAAGGACTTGTTGCAGGGTCCCCAAAAGCTGCCCATCGGATGCGGGGATATTCAAGGCAGATAGAAATGCAAATTTCGTCACTCTAGCATACCTAGTTCAGAAGTTATGGTCAAACTAAGAGCGGAGTTGTTTCCAGAAAAAAAGGTAAACAATAGTTGCAATTTTGAGTTTTTAAAATTTGGCCAGTTTGAAGGGGGTAGGGGTGACGTTTTGGACGCTCGCGCCGCTGATAATTACGCCGCAGACGCAAACCAAAGACGAAATTGGAGCCCTATATTAGGGCTCTCCAGTGCTGTATAGTTTGTGCAAATCCATTAATTTGTTGAGGATGATATGAGCCTTCATACATTGAGTTTGCTCTCAAATTTTGAGTTTTTGAAATTTGCCAGTTTGAAGGGGGTAGGGGTGACGTTTTGGACGCTCGCGCCGCTGATAATGACGCCGCAGACGCAAACCAAAGACGAAATTGGAGCCCTATATTAGGGCTCTCCAGTGCTGTATAGTTTGTGCAAATCCATTAATTTGTTGAGGATGATATGAGCCTTCATACATTGAGTTTGCTCTCAAAACAGCTAAATTTGAGAGGGGTCGAAGGGGGTAGGGGTGACGTTTTGGACGCTCGCGCCGCTGATAATTACGCCACAGACGCAAACCAAAGACGAAATTGGAGCCCTATATCAGGGCTTTCCAGTGGTGTAAAGTACGTGGAAATCCATTAATTTGTTGGATATGATAATGAGCCTTTTTACGTTGTGTTTGTTTTCAGAATTTTGCTAAACTTGCGAGCCCTTGAAAACAACTCGGGGTATGCTTGCTTGCACGTCTTTTTGAGCACGAAGGACTTGTTGCAGGGTCCCCAAAAGCTGCCCATCGGATGCGGGGATATTCAAGGCAGATAGAAATGCAAATTTCGTCACTCTAGCATACCTAGTTCAGAAGTTATGGTCAAACTAAGAGCGGAGTTGTTTCCAGAAAAAAAGGTAAACAATAGTTGCAATTTTGAGTTTTTAAAATTTGGCCAGTTTGAAGGGGGTAGGGGTGACGTTTTGGACGCTCGCGCCGCTGATAATTACGCCGCAGACGCAAACCAAAGACGAAATTGGAGCCCTATATTAGGGCTCTCCAGTGCTGTATAGTTTGTGCAAATCCATTAATTTGTTGAGGATGATATGAGCCTTCATACATTGAGTTTGCTCTCAAATTTTGAGTTTTTGAAATTTGCCAGTTTGAAGGGGGTAGGGGTGACGTTTTGGACGCTCGCGCCGCTGATAATGACGCCGCAGACGCAAACCAAAGACGAAATTGGAGCCCTATATTAGGGCTCTCCAGTGCTGTATAGTTTGTGCAAATCCATTAATTTGTTGAGGATGATATGAGCCTTCATACATTGAGTTTGCTCTCAAAACAGCTAAATTTGAGAGGGGTCGAAGGGGGTAGGGGTGACGTTTTGGACGCTCGCGCCGCTGATAATTACGCCACAGACGCAAACCAAAGACGAAATTGGAGCCCTATATCAGGGCTTTCCAGTGGTGTAAAGTACGTGGAAATCCATTAATTTGTTGGATATGATAATGAGCCTTTTTACGTTGTGTTTGTTTTCAGAATTTTGCTAAACTTGCGAGCCCTTGAAAACAACTCGGGGTATGCTTGCTTGCACGTCTTTTTGAGCACGAAGGACTTGTTGCAGGGTCCCCAAAAGCTGCCCATCGGATGCGGGGATATTCAAGGCAGATAGAAATGCAAATTTCGTCACTCTAGCATACCTAGTTCAGAAGTTATGGTCAAACTAAGAGCGGAGTTGTTTCCAGAAAAAAAAAAGGTAAACAATAGTTGCAATTTTGAGTTTTTAAAATTTGGCCAGTTTGAAGGGGGTAGGGGTGACGTTTTGGACGCTCGCGCCGCTGATAATTACGCCGCAGACGCAAACCAAAGACGAAATTGGAGCCCTATATTAGGGCTCTCCAGTGCTGTATAGTTTGTGCAAATCCATTAATTTGTTGAGGATGATATGAGCCTTCATACATTGAGTTTGCTCTCAAATTTTGAGTTTTTGAAATTTGCCAGTTTGAAGGGGGTAGGGGTGACGTTTTGGACGCTCGCGCCGCTGATAATGACGCCGCAGACGCAAACCAAAGACGAAATTGGAGCCCTATATTAGGGCTCTCCAGTGCTGTATAGTTTGTGCAAATCCATTAATTTGTTGAGGATGATATGAGCCTTCATACATTGAGTTTGCTCTCAAAACAGCTAAATTTGAGAGGGGTCGAAGGGGGTAGGGGTGACGTTTTGGACGCTCGCGCCGCTGATAATTACGCCACAGACGCAAACCAAAGACGAAATTGGAGCCCTATATCAGGGCTTTCCAGTGGTGTAAAGTACGTGGAAATCCATTAATTTGTTGGATATGATAATGAGCCTTTTTACGTTGTGTTTGTTTTCAGAATTTTGCTAAACTTGCGAGCCCTTGAAAACAACTCGGGGTATGCTTGCTTGCACGTCTTTTTGAGCACGAAGGACTTGTTGCAGGGTCCCCAAAAGCTGCCCATCGGATGCGGGGATATTCAAGGCAGATAGAAATGCAAATTTCGTCACTCTAGCATACCTAGTTCAGAAGTTATGGTCAAACTAAGAGCGGAGTTGTTTCCAGAAAAAAAAGGTAAACAATAGTTGCAATTTTGAGTTTTTAAAATTTGGCCAGTTTGAAGGGGGTAGGGGTGACGTTTTGGACGCTCGCGCCGCTGATAATTACGCCGCAGACGCAAACCAAAGACGAAATTGGAGCCCTATATTAGGGCTCTCCAGTGCTGTATAGTTTGTGCAAATCCATTAATTTGTTGAGGATGATATGAGCCTTCATACATTGAGTTTGCTCTCAAATTTTGAGTTTTTGAAATTTGCCAGTTTGAAGGGGGTAGGGGTGACGTTTTGGACGCTCGCGCCGCTGATAATGACGCCGCAGACGCAAACCAAAGACGAAATTGGAGCCCTATATTAGGGCTCTCCAGTGCTGTATAGTTTGTGCAAATCCATTAATTTGTTGAGGATGATATGAGCCTTCATACATTGAGTTTGCTCTCAAAACAGCTAAATTTGAGAGGGGTCGAAGGGGGTAGGGGTGACGTTTTGGACGCTCGCGCCGCTGATAATTACGCCACAGACGCAAACCAAAGACGAAATTGGAGCCCTATATCAGGGCTTTCCAGTGGTGTAAAGTACGTGGAAATCCATTAATTTGTTGGATATGATAATGAGCCTTTTTACGTTGTGTTTGTTTTCAGAATTTTGCTAAACTTGCGAGCCCTTGAAAACAACTCGGGGTATGCTTGCTTGCACGTCTTTTTGAGCACGAAGGACTTGTTGCAGGGTCCCCAAAAGCTGCCCATCGGATGCGGGGATATTCAAGGCAGATAGAAATGCAAATTTCGTCACTCTAGCATACCTAGTTCAGAAGTTATGGTCAAACTAAGAGCGGAGTTGTTTCCAGAAAAAAAAGGTAAACAATAGTTGCAATTTTGAGTTTTTAAAATTTGGCCAGTTTGAAGGGGGTAGGGGTGACGTTTTGGACGCTCGCGCCGCTGATAATTACGCCGCAGACGCAAACCAAAGACGAAATTGGAGCCCTATATTAGGGCTCTCCAGTGCTGTATAGTTTGTGCAAATCCATTAATTTGTTGAGGATGATATGAGCCTTCATACATTGAGTTTGCTCTCAAATTTTGAGTTTTTGAAATTTGCCAGTTTGAAGGGGGTAGGGGTGACGTTTTGGACGCTCGCGCCGCTGATAATGACGCCGCAGACGCAAACCAAAGACGAAATTGGAGCCCTATATTAGGGCTCTCCAGTGCTGTATAGTTTGTGCAAATCCATTAATTTGTTGAGGATGATATGAGCCTTCATACATTGAGTTTGCTCTCAAAACAGCTAAATTTGAGAGGGGTCGAAGGGGGTAGGGGTGACGTTTTGGACGCTCGCGCCGCTGATAATTACGCCACAGACGCAAACCAAAGACGAAATTGGAGCCCTATATCAGGGCTTTCCAGTGGTGTAAAGTACGTGGAAATCCATTAATTTGTTGGATATGATAATGAGCCTTTTTACGTTGTGTTTGTTTTCAGAATTTTGCTAAACTTGCGAGCCCTTGAAAACAACTCGGGGTATGCTTGCTTGCACGTCTTTTTGAGCACGAAGGACTTGTTGCAGGGTCCCCAAAAGCTGCCCATCGGATGCGGGGATATTCAAGGCAGATAGAAATGCAAATTTCGTCACTCTAGCATACCTAGTTCAGAAGTTATGGTCAAACTAAGAGCGGAGTTGTTTCCAGAAAAAAAGGTAAACAATAGTTGCAATTTTGAGTTTTTAAAATTTGGCCAGTTTGAAGGGGGTAGGGGTGACGTTTTGGACGCTCGCGCCGCTGATAATTACGCCGCAGACGCAAACCAAAGACGAAATTGGAGCCCTATATTAGGGCTCTCCAGTGCTGTATAGTTTGTGCAAATCCATTAATTTGTTGAGGATGATATGAGCCTTCATACATTGAGTTTGCTCTCAAATTTTGAGTTTTTGAAATTTGCCAGTTTGAAGGGGTAGGGGTGACGTTTTGGACGCTCGCGCCGCTGATAATGACGCCGCAGACGCAAACCAAAGACGAAATTGGAGCCCTATATTAGGGCTCTCCAGTGCTGTATAGTTTGTGCAAATCCATTAATTTGTTGAGGATGATATGAGCCTTCATACATTGAGTTTGCTCTCAAAACAGCTAAATTTGAGAGGGGTCGAAGGGGGTAGGGGTGACGTTTTGGACGCTCGCGCCGCTGATAATTACGCCACAGACGCAAACCAAAGACGAAATTGGAGCCCTATATCAGGGCTTTCCAGTGGTGTAAAGTACGTGGAAATCCATTAATTTGTTGGATATGATAATGAGCCTTTTTACGTTGTGTTTGTTTTCAGAATTTTGCTAAACTTGCGAGCCCTTGAAAACAACTCGGGGTATGCTTGCTTGCACGTCTTTTTGAGCACGAAGGACTTGTTGCAGGGTCCCCAAAAGCTGCCCATCGGATGCGGGGATATTCAAGGCAGATAGAAATGCAAATTTCGTCACTCTAGCATACCTAGTTCAGAAGTTATGGTCAAACTAAGAGCGGAGTTGTTTCCAGAAAAAAAAGGTAAACAATAGTTGCAATTTTGAGTTTTTAAAATTTGGCCAGTTTGAAGGGGGTAGGGGTGACGTTTTGGACGCTCGCGCCGCTGATAATTACGCCGCAGACGCAAACCAAAGACGAAATTGGAGCCCTATATTAGGGCTCTCCAGTGCTGTATAGTTTGTGCAAATCCATTAATTTGTTGAGGATGATATGAGCCTTCATACATTGAGTTTGCTCTCAAATTTTGAGTTTTTGAAATTTGCCAGTTTGACTGGGGTAGGGGTGACGTTTTGGACGCTCGCGCCGCTGATAATGACGCCGCAGACGCAAACCAAAGACGAAATTGGAGCCCTATATTAGGGCTCTCCAGTGCTGTATAGTTTGTGCAAATCCATTAATTTGTTGAGGATGATATGAGCCTTCATACATTGAGTTTGCTCTCAAAACAGCTAAATTTGAGAGGGGTCGAAGGGGGTAGGGGTGACGTTTTGGACGCTCGCGCCGCTGATAATTACGCCACAGACGCAAACCAAAGACGAAATTGGAGCCCTATATCAGGGCTTTCCAGTGGTGTAAAGTACGTGGAAATCCATTAATTTGTTGGATATGATAATGAGCCTTTTTACGTTGTGTTTGTTTTCAGAATTTTGCTAAACTTGCGAGCCCTTGAAAACAACTCGGGGTATGCTTGCTTGCACGTCTTTTTGAGCACGAAGGACTTGTTGCAGGGTCCCCAAAAGCTGCCCATCGGATGCGGGGATATTCAAGGCAGATAGAAATGCAAATTTCGTCACTCTAGCATACCTAGTTCAGAAGTTATGGTCAAACTAAGAGCGGAGTTGTTTCCAGAAAAAAAAAAGGTAAACAATAGTTGCAATTTTGAGTTTTTAAAATTTGGCCAGTTTGAAGGGGGTAGGGGTGACGTTTTGGACGCTCGCGCCGCTGATAATTACGCCGCAGACGCAAACCAAAGACGAAATTGGAGCCCTATATTAGGGCTCTCCAGTGCTGTATAGTTTGTGCAAATCCATTAATTTGTTGAGGATGATATGAGCCTTCATACATTGAGTTTGCTCTCAAATTTTGAGTTTTTGAAATTTGCCAGTTTGAAGGGGGTAGGGGTGACGTTTTGGACGCTCGCGCCGCTGATAATGACGCCGCAGACGCAAACCAAAGACGAAATTGGAGCCCTATATTAGGGCTCTCCAGTGCTGTATAGTTTGTGCAAATCCATTAATTTGTTGAGGATGATATGAGCCTTCATACATTGAGTTTGCTCTCAAAACAGCTAAATTTGAGAGGGGTCGAAGGGGGTAGGGGTGACGTTTTGGACGCTCGCGCCGCTGATAATTACGCCACAGACGCAAACCAAAGACGAAATTGGAGCCCTATATCAGGGCTTTCCAGTGGTGTAAAGTACGTGGAAATCCATTAATTTGTTGGATATGATAATGAGCCTTTTTACGTTGTGTTTGTTTTCAGAATTTTGCTAAACTTGCGAGCCCTTGAAAACAACTCGGGGTATGCTTGCTTGCACGTCTTTTTGAGCACGAAGGACTTGTTGCAGGGTCCCCAAAAGCTGCCCATCGGATGCGGGGATATTCAAGGCAGATAGAAATGCAAATTTCGTCACTCTAGCATACCTAGTTCAGAAGTTATGGTCAAACTAAGAGCGGAGTTGTTTCCAGAAAAAAAAAAGGTAAACAATAGTTGCAATTTTGAGTTTTTAAAATTTGGCCAGTTTGAAGGGGGTAGGGGTGACGTTTTGGACGCTCGCGCCGCTGATAATTACGCCGCAGACGCAAACCAAAGACGAAATTGGAGCCCTATATTAGGGCTCTCCAGTGCTGTATAGTTTGTGCAAATCCATTAATTTGTTGAGGATGATATGAGCCTTCATACATTGAGTTTGCTCTCAAATTTTGAGTTTTTGAAATTTGCCAGTTTGAAGGGGGTAGGGGTGACGTTTTGGACGCTCGCGCCGCTGATAATGACGCCGCAGACGCAAACCAAAGACGAAATTGGAGCCCTATATTAGGGCTCTCCAGTGCTGTATAGTTTGTGCAAATCCATTAATTTGTTGAGGATGATATGAGCCTTCATACATTGAGTTTGCTCTCAAAACAGCTAAATTTGAGAGGGGTCGAAGGGGGTAGGGGTGACGTTTTGGACGCTCGCGCCGCTGATAATTACGCCACAGACGCAAACCAAAGACGAAATTGGAGCCCTATATCAGGGCTTTCCAGTGGTGTAAAGTACGTGGAAATCCATTAATTTGTTGGATATGATAATGAGCCTTTTTACGTTGTGTTTGTTTTCAGAATTTTGCTAAACTTGCGAGCCCTTGAAAACAACTCGGGGTATGCTTGCTTGCACGTCTTTTTGAGCACGAAGGACTTGTTGCAGGGTCCCCAAAAGCTGCCCATCGGATGCGGGGATATTCAAGGCAGATAGAAATGCAAATTTCGTCACTCTAGCATACCTAGTTCAGAAGTTATGGTCAAACTAAGAGCGGAGTTGTTTCCAGAAAAAAAAGGTAAACAATAGTTGCAATTTTGAGTTTTTAAAATTTGGCCAGTTTGAAGGGGTAGGGGTGACGTTTTGGACGCTCGCGCCGCTGATAATTACGCCGCAGACGCAAACCAAAGACGAAATTGGAGCCCTATATTAGGGCTCTCCAGTGCTGTATAGTTTGTGCAAATCCATTAATTTGTTGAGGATGATATGAGCCTTCATACATTGAGTTTGCTCTCAAATTTTGAGTTTTTGAAATTTGCCAGTTTGAAGGGGGTAGGGGTGACGTTTTGGACGCTCGCGCCGCTGATAATGACGCCGCAGACGCAAACCAAAGACGAAATTGGAGCCCTATATTAGGGCTCTCCAGTGCTGTATAGTTTGTGCAAATCCATTAATTTGTTGAGGATGATATGAGCCTTCATACATTGAGTTTGCTCTCAAAACAGCTAAATTTGAGAGGGGTCGAAGGGGTAGGGGTGACGTTTTGGACGCTCGCGCCGCTGATAATTACGCCACAGACGCAAACCAAAGACGAAATTGGAGCCCTATATCAGGGCTTTCCAGTGGTGTAAAGTACGTGGAAATCCATTAATTTGTTGGATATGATAATGAGCCTTTTTACGTTGTGTTTGTTTTCAGAATTTTGCTAAACTTGCGAGCCCTTGAAAACAACTCGGGGTATGCTTGCTTGCACGTCTTTTTGAGCACGAAGGACTTGTTGCAGGGTCCCCAAAAGCTGCCCATCGGATGCGGGGATATTCAAGGCAGATAGAAATGCAAATTTCGTCACTCTAGCATACCTAGTTCAGAAGTTATGGTCAAACTAAGAGCGGAGTTGTTTCCAGAAAAAAAAAAGGTAAACAATAGTTGCAATTTTGAGTTTTTAAAATTTGGCCAGTTTGAAGGGGGTAGGGGTGACGTTTTGGACGCTCGCGCCGCTGATAATTACGCCGCAGACGCAAACCAAAGACGAAATTGGAGCCCTATATTAGGGCTCTCCAGTGCTGTATAGTTTGTGCAAATCCATTAATTTGTTGAGGATGATATGAGCCTTCATACATTGAGTTTGCTCTCAAATTTTGAGTTTTTGAAATTTGCCAGTTTGAAGGGGTAGGGGTGACGTTTTGGACGCTCGCGCCGCTGATAATGACGCCGCAGACGCAAACCAAAGACGAAATTGGAGCCCTATATTAGGGCTCTCCAGTGCTGTATAGTTTGTGCAAATCCATTAATTTGTTGAGGATGATATGAGCCTTCATACATTGAGTTTGCTCTCAAAACAGCTAAATTTGAGAGGGGTCGAAGGGGTAGGGGTGACGTTTTGGACGCTCGCGCCGCTGATAATTACGCCACAGACGCAAACCAAAGACGAAATTGGAGCCCTATATCAGGGCTTTCCAGTGGTGTAAAGTACGTGGAAATCCATTAATTTGTTGGATATGATAATGAGCCTTTTTACGTTGTGTTTGTTTTCAGAATTTTGCTAAACTTGCGAGCCCTTGAAAACAACTCGGGGTATGCTTGCTTGCACGTCTTTTTGAGCACGAAGGACTTGTTGCAGGGTCCCCAAAAGCTGCCCATCGGATGCGGGGATATTCAAGGCAGATAGAAATGCAAATTTCGTCACTCTAGCATACCTAGTTCAGAAGTTATGGTCAAACTAAGAGCGGAGTTGTTTCCAGAAAAAAAAGGTAAACAATAGTTGCAATTTTGAGTTTTTAAAATTTGGCCAGTTTGAAGGGGGTAGGGGTGACGTTTTGGACGCTCGCGCCGCTGATAATTACGCCGCAGACGCAAACCAAAGACGAAATTGGAGCCCTATATTAGGGCTCTCCAGTGCTGTATAGTTTGTGCAAATCCATTAATTTGTTGAGGATGATATGAGCCTTCATACATTGAGTTTGCTCTCAAATTTTGAGTTTTTGAAATTTGCCAGTTTGAAGGGGGTAGGGGTGACGTTTTGGACGCTCGCGCCGCTGATAATGACGCCGCAGACGCAAACCAAAGACGAAATTGGAGCCCTATATTAGGGCTCTCCAGTGCTGTATAGTTTGTGCAAATCCATTAATTTGTTGAGGATGATATGAGCCTTCATACATTGAGTTTGCTCTCAAAACAGCTAAATTTGAGAGGGGTCGAAGGGGGTAGGGGTGACGTTTTGGACGCTCGCGCCGCTGATAATTACGCCACAGACGCAAACCAAAGACGAAATTGGAGCCCTATATCAGGGCTTTCCAGTGGTGTAAAGTACGTGGAAATCCATTAATTTGTTGGATATGATAATGAGCCTTTTTACGTTGTGTTTGTTTTCAGAATTTTGCTAAACTTGCGAGCCCTTGAAAACAACTCGGGGTATGCTTGCTTGCACGTCTTTTTGAGCACGAAGGACTTGTTGCAGGGTCCCCAAAAGCTGCCCATCGGATGCGGGGATATTCAAGGCAGATAGAAATGCAAATTTCGTCACTCTAGCATACCTAGTTCAGAAGTTATGGTCAAACTAAGAGCGGAGTTGTTTCCAGAAAAAAAAAAGGTAAACAATAGTTGCAATTTTGAGTTTTTAAAATTTGGCCAGTTTGAAGGGGGTAGGGGTGACGTTTTGGACGCTCGCGCCGCTGATAATTACGCCGCAGACGCAAACCAAAGACGAAATTGGAGCCCTATATTAGGGCTCTCCAGTGCTGTATAGTTTGTGCAAATCCATTAATTTGTTGAGGATGATATGAGCCTTCATACATTGAGTTTGCTCTCAAATTTTGAGTTTTTGAAATTTGCCAGTTTGAAGGGGTAGGGGTGACGTTTTGGACGCTCGCGCCGCTGATAATGACGCCGCAGACGCAAACCAAAGACGAAATTGGAGCCCTATATTAGGGCTCTCCAGTGCTGTATAGTTTGTGCAAATCCATTAATTTGTTGAGGATGATATGAGCCTTCATACATTGAGTTTGCTCTCAAAACAGCTAAATTTGAGAGGGGTCGAAGGGGTAGGGGTGACGTTTTGGACGCTCGCGCCGCTGATAATTACGCCACAGACGCAAACCAAAGACGAAATTGGAGCCCTATATCAGGGCTTTCCAGTGGTGTAAAGTACGTGGAAATCCATTAATTTGTTGGATATGATAATGAGCCTTTTTACGTTGTGTTTGTTTTCAGAATTTTGCTAAACTTGCGAGCCCTTGAAAACAACTCGGGGTATGCTTGCTTGCACGTCTTTTTGAGCACGAAGGACTTGTTGCAGGGTCCCCAAAAGCTGCCCATCGGATGCGGGGATATTCAAGGCAGATAGAAATGCAAATTTCGTCACTCTAGCATACCTAGTTCAGAAGTTATGGTCAAACTAAGAGCGGAGTTGTTTCCAGAAAAAAAGGTAAACAATAGTTGCAATTTTGAGTTTTTAAAATTTGGCCAGTTTGAAGGGGGTAGGGGTGACGTTTTGGACGCTCGCGCCGCTGATAATTACGCCGCAGACGCAAACCAAAGACGAAATTGGAGCCCTATATTAGGGCTCTCCAGTGCTGTATAGTTTGTGCAAATCCATTAATTTGTTGAGGATGATATGAGCCTTCATACATTGAGTTTGCTCTCAAATTTTGAGTTTTTGAAATTTGCCAGTTTGAAGGGGGTAGGGGTGACGTTTTGGACGCTCGCGCCGCTGATAATGACGCCGCAGACGCAAACCAAAGACGAAATTGGAGCCCTATATTAGGGCTCTCCAGTGCTGTATAGTTTGTGCAAATCCATTAATTTGTTGAGGATGATATGAGCCTTCATACATTGAGTTTGCTCTCAAAACAGCTAAATTTGAGAGGGGTCGAAGGGGGTAGGGGTGACGTTTTGGACGCTCGCGCCGCTGATAATTACGCCACAGACGCAAACCAAAGACGAAATTGGAGCCCTATATCAGGGCTTTCCAGTGGTGTAAAGTACGTGGAAATCCATTAATTTGTTGGATATGATAATGAGCCTTTTTACGTTGTGTTTGTTTTCAGAATTTTGCTAAACTTGCGAGCCCTTGAAAACAACTCGGGGTATGCTTGCTTGCACGTCTTTTTGAGCACGAAGGACTTGTTGCAGGGTCCCCAAAAGCTGCCCATCGGATGCGGGGATATTCAAGGCAGATAGAAATGCAAATTTCGTCACTCTAGCATACCTAGTTCAGAAGTTATGGTCAAACTAAGAGCGGAGTTGTTTCCAGAAAAAAAGGTAAACAATAGTTGCAATTTTGAGTTTTTAAAATTTGGCCAGTTTGAAGGGGGTAGGGGTGACGTTTTGGACGCTCGCGCCGCTGATAATTACGCCGCAGACGCAAACCAAAGACGAAATTGGAGCCCTATATTAGGGCTCTCCAGTGCTGTATAGTTTGTGCAAATCCATTAATTTGTTGAGGATGATATGAGCCTTCATACATTGAGTTTGCTCTCAAATTTTGAGTTTTTGAAATTTGCCAGTTTGAAGGGGGTAGGGGTGACGTTTTGGACGCTCGCGCCGCTGATAATGACGCCGCAGACGCAAACCAAAGACGAAATTGGAGCCCTATATTAGGGCTCTCCAGTGCTGTATAGTTTGTGCAAATCCATTAATTTGTTGAGGATGATATGAGCCTTCATACATTGAGTTTGCTCTCAAAACAGCTAAATTTGAGAGGGGTCGAAGGGGTAGGGGTGACGTTTTGGACGCTCGCGCCGCTGATAATTACGCCACAGACGCAAACCAAAGACGAAATTGGAGCCCTATATCAGGGCTTTCCAGTGGTGTAAAGTACGTGGAAATCCATTAATTTGTTGGATATGATAATGAGCCTTTTTACGTTGTGTTTGTTTTCAGAATTTTGCTAAACTTGCGAGCCCTTGAAAACAACTCGGGGTATGCTTGCTTGCACGTCTTTTTGAGCACGAAGGACTTGTTGCAGGGTCCCCAAAAGCTGCCCATCGGATGCGGGGATATTCAAGGCAGATAGAAATGCAAATTTCGTCACTCTAGCATACCTAGTTCAGAAGTTATGGTCAAACTAAGAGCGGAGTTGTTTCCAGAAAAAAAAGGTAAACAATAGTTGCAATTTTGAGTTTTTAAAATTTGGCCAGTTTGAAGGGGGTAGGGGTGACGTTTTGGACGCTCGCGCCGCTGATAATTACGCCGCAGACGCAAACCAAAGACGAAATTGGAGCCCTATATTAGGGCTCTCCAGTGCTGTATAGTTTGTGCAAATCCATTAATTTGTTGAGGATGATATGAGCCTTCATACATTGAGTTTGCTCTCAAATTTTGAGTTTTTGAAATTTGCCAGTTTGAAGGGGGTAGGGGTGACGTTTTGGACGCTCGCGCCGCTGATAATGACGCCGCAGACGCAAACCAAAGACGAAATTGGAGCCCTATATTAGGGCTCTCCAGTGCTGTATAGTTTGTGCAAATCCATTAATTTGTTGAGGATGATATGAGCCTTCATACATTGAGTTTGCTCTCAAAACAGCTAAATTTGAGAGGGGTCGAAGGGGTAGGGGTGACGTTTTGGACGCTCGCGCCGCTGATAATTACGCCACAGACGCAAACCAAAGACGAAATTGGAGCCCTATATCAGGGCTTTCCAGTGGTGTAAAGTACGTGGAAATCCATTAATTTGTTGGATATGATAATGAGCCTTTTTACGTTGTGTTTGTTTTCAGAATTTTGCTAAACTTGCGAGCCCTTGAAAACAACTCGGGGTATGCTTGCTTGCACGTCTTTTTGAGCACGAAGGACTTGTTGCAGGGTCCCCAAAAGCTGCCCATCGGATGCGGGGATATTCAAGGCAGATAGAAATGCAAATTTCGTCACTCTAGCATACCTAGTTCAGAAGTTATGGTCAAACTAAGAGCGGAGTTGTTTCCAGAAAAAAAAGGTAAACAATAGTTGCAATTTTGAGTTTTTAAAATTTGGCCAGTTTGAAGGGGGTAGGGGTGACGTTTTGGACGCTCGCGCCGCTGATAATTACGCCGCAGACGCAAACCAAAGACGAAATTGGAGCCCTATATTAGGGCTCTCCAGTGCTGTATAGTTTGTGCAAATCCATTAATTTGTTGAGGATGATATGAGCCTTCATACATTGAGTTTGCTCTCAAATTTTGAGTTTTTGAAATTTGCCAGTTTGAAGGGGGTAGGGGTGACGTTTTGGACGCTCGCGCCGCTGATAATGACGCCGCAGACGCAAACCAAAGACGAAATTGGAGCCCTATATTAGGGCTCTCCAGTGCTGTATAGTTTGTGCAAATCCATTAATTTGTTGAGGATGATATGAGCCTTCATACATTGAGTTTGCTCTCAAAACAGCTAAATTTGAGAGGGGTCGAAGGGGTAGGGGTGACGTTTTGGACGCTCGCGCCGCTGATAATTACGCCACAGACGCAAACCAAAGACGAAATTGGAGCCCTATATCAGGGCTTTCCAGTGGTGTAAAGTACGTGGAAATCCATTAATTTGTTGGATATGATAATGAGCCTTTTTACGTTGTGTTTGTTTTCAGAATTTTGCTAAACTTGCGAGCCCTTGAAAACAACTCGGGGTATGCTTGCTTGCACGTCTTTTTGAGCACGAAGGACTTGTTGCAGGGTCCCCAAAAGCTGCCCATCGGATGCGGGGATATTCAAGGCAGATAGAAATGCAAATTTCGTCACTCTAGCATACCTAGTTCAGAAGTTATGGTCAAACTAAGAGCGGAGTTGTTTCCAGAAAAAAAAGGTAAACAATAGTTGCAATTTTGAGTTTTTAAAATTTGGCCAGTTTGAAGGGGGTAGGGGTGACGTTTTGGACGCTCGCGCCGCTGATAATTACGCCGCAGACGCAAACCAAAGACGAAATTGGAGCCCTATATTAGGGCTCTCCAGTGCTGTATAGTTTGTGCAAATCCATTAATTTGTTGAGGATGATATGAGCCTTCATACATTGAGTTTGCTCTCAAATTTTGAGTTTTTGAAATTTGCCAGTTTGAAGGGGGTAGGGGTGACGTTTTGGACGCTCGCGCCGCTGATAATGACGCCGCAGACGCAAACCAAAGACGAAATTGGAGCCCTATATTAGGGCTCTCCAGTGCTGTATAGTTTGTGCAAATCCATTAATTTGTTGAGGATGATATGAGCCTTCATACATTGAGTTTGCTCTCAAAACAGCTAAATTTGAGAGGGGTCGAAGGGGGTAGGGGTGACGTTTTGGACGCTCGCGCCGCTGATAATTACGCCACAGACGCAAACCAAAGACGAAATTGGAGCCCTATATCAGGGCTTTCCAGTGGTGTAAAGTACGTGGAAATCCATTAATTTGTTGGATATGATAATGAGCCTTTTTACGTTGTGTTTGTTTTCAGAATTTTGCTAAACTTGCGAGCCCTTGAAAACAACTCGGGGTATGCTTGCTTGCACGTCTTTTTGAGCACGAAGGACTTGTTGCAGGGTCCCCAAAAGCTGCCCATCGGATGCGGGGATATTCAAGGCAGATAGAAATGCAAATTTCGTCACTCTAGCATACCTAGTTCAGAAGTTATGGTCAAACTAAGAGCGGAGTTGTTTCCAGAAAAAAAAAAGGTAAACAATAGTTGCAATTTTGAGTTTTTAAAATTTGGCCAGTTTGAAGGGGGTAGGGGTGACGTTTTGGACGCTCGCGCCGCTGATAATTACGCCGCAGACGCAAACCAAAGACGAAATTGGAGCCCTATATTAGGGCTCTCCAGTGCTGTATAGTTTGTGCAAATCCATTAATTTGTTGAGGATGATATGAGCCTTCATACATTGAGTTTGCTCTCAAAACAGCTAAATTTGAGAGGGGTCGAAGGGGGTGACGTTTTGGACGCTCGCGCCGCTGATGATTACGCCACAGACGCAAACCAAAGACGAAATTGGAGCCCTATATCAGGGCTTTCCAGTGGTGTAAAGTACGTGGAAATCCATTAATTTGTTGGATATGATAATGATTGTGTTTGTTTTCAGAATTTTGCTAAACTTGCGAGCCCTTGAAAACAACTCGGGGTATGCTTGCTTGCACGTCTTTTTGAGCACGAAGGACTTGTTGCAGGGTCCCCAAAAGCTGCCCATCGGATGCGGGGATATTCAAGGCAGATAGAAATGCAAATTTCGTCACTCTAGCATACCTAGTTCAGAAGTTATGGTCAAACTAAGAGCGGAGTTGTTTCCAGAAAAAAAAAAGGTAAACAATAGTTGCAATTTTGAGTTTTTAAAATTTGGCCAGTTTGAAGGGGGTAGGGGTGACGTTTTGGACGCTCGCGCCGCTGATAATTACGCCGCAGACGCAAACCAAAGACGAAATTGGAGCCCTATATTAGGGCTCTCCAGTGCTGTATAGTTTGTGCAAATCCATTAATTTGTTGAGGATGATATGAGCCTTCATACATTGAGTTTGCTCTCAAATTTTGAGTTTTTGAAATTTGCCAGTTTGAAGGGGGTAGGGGTGACGTTTTGGACGCTCGCGCCGCTGATAATGACGCCGCAGACGCAAACCAAAGACGAAATTGGAGCCCTATATTAGGGCTCTCCAGTGCTGTATAGTTTGTGCAAATCCATTAATTTGTTGAGGATGATATGAGCCTTCATACATTGAGTTTGCTCTCAAAACAGCTAAATTTGAGAGGGGTCGAAGGGGTAGGGGTGACGTTTTGGACGCTCGCGCCGCTGATAATTACGCCACAGACGCAAACCAAAGACGAAATTGGAGCCCTATATCAGGGCTTTCCAGTGGTGTAAAGTACGTGGAAATCCATTAATTTGTTGGATATGATAATGAGCCTTTTTACGTTGTGTTTGTTTTCAGAATTTTGCTAAACTTGCGAGCCCTTGAAAACAACTCGGGGTATGCTTGCTTGCACGTCTTTTTGAGCACGAAGGACTTGTTGCAGGGTCCCCAAAAGCTGCCCATCGGATGCGGGGATATTCAAGGCAGATAGAAATGCAAATTTCGTCACTCTAGCATACCTAGTTCAGAAGTTATGGTCAAACTAAGAGCGGAGTTGTTTCCAGAAAAAAAAGGTAAACAATAGTTGCAATTTTGAGTTTTTAAAATTTGGCCAGTTTGAAGGGGGTAGGGGTGACGTTTTGGACGCTCGCGCCGCTGATAATTACGCCGCAGACGCAAACCAAAGACGAAATTGGAGCCCTATATTAGGGCTCTCCAGTGCTGTATAGTTTGTGCAAATCCATTAATTTGTTGAGGATGATATGAGCCTTCATACATTGAGTTTGCTCTCAAATTTTGAGTTTTTGAAATTTGCCAGTTTGAAGGGGGTAGGGGTGACGTTTTGGACGCTCGCGCCGCTGATAATGACGCCGCAGACGCAAACCAAAGACGAAATTGGAGCCCTATATTAGGGCTCTCCAGTGCTGTATAGTTTGTGCAAATCCATTAATTTGTTGAGGATGATATGAGCCTTCATGAGTTGGATGGTGGACGAAAGAGAAGTCAAACAGTCGACTTGATTGGGAGACTGTGTCGAGTACCTCTTCAGCGTTGATTTATAAGTGATTCTTGCCAAATTCTATATATTTTTCTACCCAACTGCATTTTATACCTTGCCGTTTCGTAGATTTTGTTGTATTCTTTTAAGGTTTATAACGTGTTTTCAGTCACCAAAGATTTATGTAGAGGACTATGTTTTGTATTTTATAAGAAGCCAGAGACACCTCATTTTCATTGTATGTGTAGAATAAGTAAAACCTCAATGGGTATGAGGGTTACTTTCTTTGACCAAATTAAAGTGTATTATTTTTCTTGTTAAATTGCCATAAACCTCACTTGAGTAAGATTAATAGTAATCCTCGTGTGTAGTTCATAAGTTGTATACGGGACCGCCATTCATTGGTCGGTCGTGAGGGTTATTAGCATAATTATTGTGAGGTATATTGGCAAGGCTGGTTACTAGCGTTGGGCCAAGTGATGTGTATACTGGGTTTTATTATTCATATTTGTTTGTACTTAAATAGAGACAGGTGAGGTTTACTTGTGCCTGTGATATTAATTACTGTTAAGTGATTTATTGAGAGTTCATGGGAAATAAACCATATTGCTTACTGTTATTGGAGACTTTGTATCCTCGTGAGGTTTATTGAGTTTCCAGTTATTGCTCCGATTCTATTAGGAATAATCATCCCCAATCGGTGGTATACTTCCACCAAACGAACTGCCCCTAGCCATAGCCGCCGTTCGGTATTGCCCCCGGGGTTGGATAATCAACCCCGGGTTATGTCTGGTCTCCCTTGACCTCGTCGCTGACCCGGGAGTTCCGCCACAATATATTACAATAAGTTGGCTGCAGACCTTATCTAAGCCTATAATAATAATTCATGCCATGGACGACTACACTATCTAAAAGGTGGTTCTAAGACAGGAGTACAGCGGCCACAAGCGGCTTGTACCAAAATGCCCATTCACATGAAGAGGTCAAAGTAAAGGTCATGTCCAGATATGAAATTTTATAATGTAGTATGTTAACATAGTATCCCAATTTCTAAACACCAAACAAAATTTTCTGTTTCTCGTTATTTCTGTTTTACTGAAAAAAAAAATGATTAAAGGAATGAACAATATTAGCAATGTCTGGGCATTTTGTGATGATTATACAGAAATGAATGGTCTCTATAAAGGGTTAAAAGAAGTATGACCAGATTTGACCGAACAGTTCGTATGTTATTGAAAAACAAAAATGTGACTTCCGCTAGAGCAGCTTGGCTAGGCGCAGGGGTAAGCAAACCATGAAGACAGTAGGCCTACAAGAAAAACAATACAAGTTCCAGGGGTAGCGATGTTTCTGTTAAGTCATTGGAAGTAAGAGTCGGATAAAGACACGTTGTTACTTTTTTTCTTAAACAAAAATAAAACAAATCAGCTTCCTTAGGTCCGACTGTGTTCAAAAGCAGTCCAAGTTGCTTTTCCGGAACATCGCTGTTTTATAAACAATATTTTTCAAAAGAATTGTTTTTCTCTAAACGAATTAATTTGATAGTTGATATTGTTTCGAGATGAAACATAATGTCAAAAATTGTTCTCACTGCCACGGACAATACACAAAATATCTCAGGCAAACGTTTGCGCATGGCTGATGGACTACTTAATGGACTAACTAATTAATGTATGCAATTCATTTTTCGTTTTTAATTAAAGACAGGGTAGGGTGTACCTACTCCGCAAGTTAATGACCATACAGACTTACTTGGTAAGAGCACTTTGGAGCTGTTGATTTTATAAAACATTATTAGACTCGACCCCCTTTGAAGTATTGTAGTTTTATAGAGGAAATTTTGAATCTGAGAGAGGCTTTAGGCATGAAGCCTTTCTCAGGCATTCGAAAGCTCAGAATTCTATGCAATGGTATTTTTTCTTTAATAATAAAGTCTTGCTACGTACTTCTATGACCATTTGAGCCCCAAAATTGTTTATGACACACCAAATGATGAGGATAGGCCTACTGGTCTTTGACAATAGTATACCATA
>JAJGQC010000143.1:0-25000 GCA_021014325.1 Plazaster borealis
TTGAGCCTTTTCACACACAGAAAGTGTCTTCGTGGGATCCCGGTCCATCTTTTTTGTACAGCCGAAAACCGATTAGAAGCATAACTTGTTTGGCCCAAATATTAAAATATCTATAAGGCTATAGCCTTGTAAATATTTTTAATATGACTAATTTTGAAACATTTTTTAACTGCCTGATGTCTGAGAATAATTTTTGCGGGCGTCTTCGAGGATGCCCTGGTGCAAACTAGAACTCTGTAACTAATTTATTCGTGGAGAAATTGGTGTTTTTGGAGGAGAAAAAGGCGTCTCTTTCCGGCGAAAATGCCGTAATTCACCCAGTTTTGAGAATTGAGCATTTTCACACACAGAAAGTGTCTTCGTGGGATCCCGGTCCATCTTTTTGTACAGCCGAAAACCGATTAGAAGCATAACTTGTTTGGCCCAAATATTAAAATATCTATAAGGCTATAGCCTTGTAAATATTTTTAATATGACTAATTTTGAAACATTTTTAACTGCCTGATGTCTGAGAATAATTTTTGCGGGCGTCTTCGAGGATGCCGCTGGTGCAAACTAGAACTCTGTAACTAATTTATTCGTGGAGAAATTGGTGTTCTTTGGAGAAACAAAATGGCGTCTCTTTTCGGCGAAAAAGGCCGTAATTCACCCAGTTTTGAGAATTGAGCTTTTTCACACACAGAAAGTGTCTTCGTGGGATCCGGTCCATCTTTTTGTACAGCCGAAAACCGATTAGAAGCATAACTTGTTTGGCCCAAATATTAAAATATCTATAAGGCTATAGCCTTGTAAATATTTTTAATATGACTAATTTTGAAACATTTTTAACTGCCTGATGTCTGAGAATAATTTTTGCGGGCGTCTTCGAGGATGCCCCTGGTGCAAACTAGAACTCTGTAACTAATTTATTCGTGGAGAAATTGGTGTTTTTGGAGGAGAAAAGGCGTCTCTTTTCGGCGAAAAAGCCCTAATTCACCCAGTTTTGAGAATTGAGCCTTTTCACACACAGAAAGTGTCTTCGTGGGATCCCGGTCCATCTTGTTTGTACAGCCGAGAACCGATTAGAAGCATAGCTTGGTTGGCCCAAATATTAAAATATCTATAAGGCTATAGCCTTGTAAATATTTTTAATATGACTAATTTTGAAACATTTTTAACTGCCTGATGTCTGAGAATAATTTTTGCGGGCGTCTTCGAGGATGCCGCTGGTGCAAACTAGAACTCTGTAACTAATTTATTCGTGGAGAAATTGGTGTTCTTTGGAGAAACAAAATGGCGTCTCTTTTCGGCGAAAAAGGCCGTAATTCACCCAGTTTTGAGAATTGAGCTTTTTCACACACAGAAAGTGTCTTCGTGGGATCCCGGTCCATCTTTTTTGTACAGCCGAAAACCGATTAGAAGCATAACTTGTTTGGCCCAAATATTAAAATATCTATAAGGCTATAGCCTTGTAAATATTTTTAATATGACTAATTTTGAAACATTTTTAACTGCCTGATGTCTGAGAATAATTTTTGCGGGCGTCTTCGAGGATGCCCCTGGTGCAAACTAGAACTCTGTAACTAATTTATTCGTGGAGAAATTGGTGTTTTTTGGAGGAGAAAAAAGGCGTCTCTTTTCGGCGAAAAAGCCCTAATTCACCCAGTTTTGAGAATTGAGCCTTTTCACACACAGAAAGTGTCTTCGTGGGATCCCGGTCCATCTTTTTTGTACAGCCGAAAACCGATTAGAAGCATAACTTGTTTGGCCCAAATATTAAAATATCTATAAGGCTATAGCCTTGTAAATATTTTTAATATGACTAATTTTGAAACATTTTTTAACTGCCTGATGTCTGAGAATAATTTTTGCGGGCGTCTTCGAGGATGCCGCTGGTGCAAACTAGAACTCTGTAACTAATTTATTCGTGGAGAAATTGGTGTTCTTTGGAGAAACAAAATGGCGTCTCTTTTCGGCGAAAAAGGCCGTAATTCACCCAGTTTTGAGAATTGAGCTTTTTCACACACAGAAAGTGTCTTCGTGGGATCCCGGTCCATCTTTTTTGTACAGCCGAAAACCGATTAGAAGCATAACTTGTTTGGCCCAAATATTAAAATATCTATAAGGCTATAGCCTTGTAAATATTTTTAATATGACTAATTTTGAAACATTTTTAACTGCCTGATGTCTGAGAATAATTTTTGCGGGCGTCTTCGAGGATGCCCCTGGTGCAAACTAGAACTCTGTAACTAATTTATTCGTGGAGAAATTGGTGTTTTTGGAGGAAACAAAAGGCGTCTCTTTTCGGCGAAAAGGCCGTAATTCACCCAGTTTTGAGAATTGAGCTTTTCACACACAGAAAGTGTCTTCGTGGGATCCCGGTCCATCTTTTTGTACAGCCGAAAACCGATTAGAAGCATAACTTGTTTGGCCCAAATATTAAAATATCTATAAGGCTATAGCCTTGTAAATATTTTTAATATGACTAATTTTGAAACATTTTTAACTGCCTGATGTCTGAGAATAATTTTTGCGGGCGTCTTCGAGGATGCCCTGGTGCAAACTAGAACTCTGTAACTAATTTATTCGTGGAGAAATTGGTGTTTTTGGAGGAGAAAAAGGCGTCTCTTTTCGGCGAAAAAGCCCTAATTCACCCAGTTTTGAGAATTGAGCCTTTTCACACACAGAAAGTGTCTTCGTGGGATCCCGGTCCATCTTTTTGTACAGCCGAAAACCGATTAGAAGCATAACTTGTTTGGCCCAAATATTAAAATATCTATAAGGCTATAGCCTTGTAAATATTTTTAATATGACTAATTTTGAAACAATTTTTAACTGCCTGATGTCTGAGAATAATTTTTGCGGGCGTCTTCGAGGATGCCGCTGGTGCAAACTAGAACTCTGTAACTAATTTATTCGTGGAGAAATTGGTGTTCTTTGGAGAAACAAAATGGCGTCTCTTTTCGGCGAAAAAGGCCGTAATTCACCCAGTTTTGAGAATTGAGCTTTTTCACACACAGAAAGTGTCTTCGTGGGATCCCGGTCCATCTTTTTTGTACAGCCGAAAACCGATTAGAAGCATAACTTGTTTGGCCCAAATATTAAAATATCTATAAGGCTATAGCCTTGTAAATATTTTTAATATGACTAATTTTGAAACATTTTTTAACTGCCTGATGTCTGAGAATAATTTTTGCGGGCGTCTTCGAGGATGCCCCTGGTGCAAACTAGAACTCTGTAACTAATTTATTCGTGGAGAAATTGGTGTTTTTTGGAGGAGAAAAAAGGCGTCTCTTTTCGGCGAAAAAGCCCTAATTCACCCAGTTTTGAGAATTGAGCCTTTTCACACACAGAAAGTGTCTTCGTGGGATCCCGGTCCATCTTTTTTGTACAGCCGAAAACCGATTAGAAGCATAACTTGTTTGGCCCAAATATTAAAATATCTATAAGGCTATAGCCTTGTAAATATTTTTAATATGACTAATTTTGAAACATTTTTAACTGCCTGATGTCTGAGAATAATTTTTGCGGGCGTCTTCGAGGATGCCCCTGGTGCAAACTAGAACTCTGTAACTAATTTATTCGTGGAGAAATTGGTGTTTTTTGGAGGTGAAAAAAGGCGTCTCTTTTCGGCGAAAAAGGCCGTAATTCACCCAGTTTTGAGAATTGAGCCTTTTCACACACAGAAAGTGTCTTCGTGGGATCCCGGTCCATCTTTTTTGTACAGCCGAAAACCGATTAGAAGCATAACTTGTTTGGCCCAAATATTAAAATATCTATAAGGCTATAGCCTTGTAAATATTTTTAATATGACTAATTTTGAAACATTTTTTAACTGCCTGATGTCTGAGAATAATTTTTGCGGGCGTCTTCGAGGATGCCGCTGGTGCAAACTAGAACTCTGTAACTAATTTATTCGTGGAGAAATTGGTGTTCTTTGGAGAAACAAAATGGCGTCTCTTTTCGGCGAAAAAGGCCGTAATTCACCCAGTTTTGAGAATTGAGCTTTTTCACACACAGAAAGTGTCTTCGTGGGATCCCGGTACATCATTTGTGAACAGCCGAAAACCGATTAGAAGCATAACTTGTTTGGCCCAAATATTAAAATATCTATAAGGCTATAGCCTTGTAAATATTTTTAATATGACTAATTTTGAAACATTTTTTAACTGCCTGATGTCTGAGAATAATTTTTGCGGGCGTCTTCGAGGATGCCCCTGGTGCAAACTAGAACTCTGTAACTAATTTATTCGTGGAGAAATTGGTGTTTTTTGGAGGAGAAAAATGGCGTCTCTTTTCGGCGAAAAAGCCCTAATTCACCCAGTTTTGAGAATTGAGCCTTTTCACACACAGAAAGTGTCTTCGTGGGATCCCGGTCCATCTTTTTGTACAGCCGAAAACCGATTAGAAGCATAACTTGTTTGGCCCAAATATTAAAATATCTATAAGGCTATAGCCTTGTAAATATTTTTAATATGACTAATTTTGAAACATTTTTAACTGCCTGATGTCTGAGAATAATTTTTGCGGGCGTCTTCGAGGATGCCGCTGGTGCAAACTAGAACTCTGTAACTAATTTATTCGTGGAGAAATTGGTGTTTTTTGGAGAAAAATGGCGTCTCTTTTCGGCGAAAAGGCCGTAATTCACCCAGTTTTGAGAATTGAGCCTTTTCACACACAGAAAGTGTCTTCGTGGGATCCCGGTCCATCTTTTTGTACAGCCGAAAACCGATTAGAAGCATAACTTGTTTGGCCCAAATATTAAAATATCTATAAGGCTATAGCCTTGTAAATATTTTTAATATGACTAATTTTGAAACATTTTTAACTGCCTGATGTCTGAGAATAATTTTTGCGGGCGTCTTCGAGGATGCCCCTGGTGCAAACTAGAACTCTGTAACTAATTTATTCGTGGAGAAATTGGTGTTTTTGGAGGAGAAAAAGGCGTCTCTTTTCGGCGAAAAAGCCCTAATTCACCCAGTTTTGAGAATTGAGCCTTTTCACACACAGAAAGTGTCTTCGTGGGATCCCGGTCCATCTTTTTGTACAGCCGAAAACCGATTAGAAGCATAACTTGTTTGGCCCAAATATTAAAATATCTATAAGGCTATAGCCTTGTAAATATTTTTAATATGACTAATTTTGAAACATTTTTAACTGCCTGATGTCTGAGAATAATTTTTGCGGGCGTCTTCGAGGATGCCCCTGGTGCAAACTAGAACTCTGTAACTAATTTATTCGTGGAGAAATTGGTGTTCTTTGGAGAAACAAAATGGCGTCTCTTTTCGGCGAAAAAGGCCGTAATTCACCCAGTTTTGAGAATTGAGCTTTTTCACACACAGAAAGTGTCTTCGTGGGATCCCGGTCCATCTTTTTTGTACAGCCGAAAACCGATTAGAAGCATAACTTGTTTGGCCCAAATATTAAAATATCTATAAGGCTATAGCCTTGTAAATATTTTTAATATGACTAATTTTGAAACATTTTTTAACTGCCTGATGTCTGAGAATAATTTTTGCGGGCGTCTTCGAGGATGCCCCTGGTGCAAACTAGAACTCTGTAACTAATTTATTCGTGGAGAAATTGGTGTTTTTTGGAGGAGAAAAAAGGCGTCTCTTTTCGGCGAAAAAGCCCTAATTCACCCAGTTTTGAGAATTGAGCCTTTTCACACACAGAAAGTGTCTTCGTGGGATCCCGGTCCATCTTTTTGTACAGCCGAAAACCGATTAGAAGCATAACTTGTTTGGCCCAAATATTAAAATATCTATAAGGCTATAGCCTTGTAAATATTTTTAATATGACTAATTTTGAAACATTTTTAACTGCCTGATGTCTGAGAATAATTTTTGCGGGCGTCTTCGAGGATGCCGCTGGTGCAAACTAGAACTCTGTAACTAATTTATTCGTGGAGAAATTGGTGTTCTTTGGAGAAACAAAATGGCGTCTCTTTTCGGCGAAAAAGGCCGTAATTCACCCAGTTTTGAGAATTGAGCTTTTTCACACACAGAAAGTGTCTTCGTGGGATCCCGGTCCATCTTTTGTACAGCCGAAAACCGATTAGAAGCATAACTTGTTTGGCCCAAATATTAAAATATCTATAAGGCTATAGCCTTGTAAATATTTTTTAATATGACTAATTTCAAAACATTTTTAACTGCCTGATGTCTGAGAATAATTTTTGCGGGCGTCTTCGAGGATGCCCCTGGTGCAAACTAGAACTCTGTAACTAATTTATTCGTGGAGAAATTGGTGTTTTTTGGAGGAGAAAAAAGGCGTCTCTTTTCGGCGAAAAAGCCCTAATTCACCCAGTTTTGAGAATTGAGCCTTTTCACACACAGAAAGTGTCTTCGTGGGATCCCGGTCCATCTTTTTTGTACAGCCGAAAACCGATTAGAAGCATAACTTGTTTGGCCCAAATATTAAAATATCTATAAGGCTATAGCCTTGTAAATATTTTTAATATGACTAATTTTGAAACATATTTTAACTGCCTGATGTCTGAGAATAATTTTTGCGGGCGTCTTCGAGGATGCCGCTGGTGCAAACTAGAACTCTGTAACTAATTTATTCGTGGAGAAATTGGTGTTCTTTGGAGAAACAAAATGGCGTCTCTTTTCGGCGAAAAAGGCCGTAATTCACCCAGTTTTGAGAATTGAGCCTTTTCACACACAGAAAGTGTCTTCGTGGGATCCCGGTCCATCTTTTTGTACAGCCGAAAACCGATTAGAAGCATAACTTGTTTGGCCCAAATATTAAAATATCTATAAGGCTATAGCCTTGTAAATATTTTTAATATGACTAATTTTGAAACATTTTTAACTGCCTGATGTCTGAGAATAATTTTTGCGGGCGTCTTCGAGGATGCCCCTGGTGCAAACTAGAACTCTGTAACTAATTTATTCGTGGAGAAATTGGTGTTCTTTGGAGAAACAAAATGGCGTCTCTTTTCGGCGAAAAAGCCCTAATTCACCCAGTTTTGAGAATTGAGCCTTTTCACACACAGAAAGTGTCTTCGTGGGATCCCGGTCCATCTTTTTTGTACAGCCGAAAACCGATTAGAAGCATAACTTGTTTGGCCCAAATATTAAAATATCTATAAGGCTATAGCCTTGTAAATATTTTTAATATGACTAATTTTGAAACATTTTTTAACTGCCTGATGTCTGAGAATAATTTTTGCGGGCGTCTTCGAGGATGCCCCTGGTGCAAACTAGAACTCTGTAACTAATTTATTCGTGGAGAAATTGGTGTTTTTTGGAGGAGAAAAAAGGCGTCTCTTTTCGGCGAAAAAGCCCTAATTCACCCAGTTTTGAGAATTGAGCCTTTTCACACACAGAAAGTGTCTTCGTGGGATCCCGGTCCATCTTTTTTGTACAGCCGAAAACCGATTAGAAGCATAACTTGTTTGGCCCAAATATTAAAATATCTATAAGGCTATAGCCTTGTAAATATTTTTAATATGACTAATTTTGAAACATTTTTTAACTGCCTGATGTCTGAGAATAATTTTTGCGGGCGTCTTCGAGGATGCCCCTGGTGCAAACTAGAACTCTGTAACTAATTTATTCGTGGAGAAATTGGTGTTTTTGGAGGAGAAAAAGGCGTCTCTTTTCGGCGAAAAAGCCCTAATTCACCCAGTTTTGAGAATTGAGCCTTTTCTCAGACAGAAAGTGTCTTCGTGGGATCCCGGTCCATCTTTTTGTACAGCCGAAAACCGATTAGAAGCATAACTTGTTTGGCCCATATATTAAAATATCTATAAGGCTATAGCATTGTAAATATTTTTAATATGACTAATTTTGAAACATTTTTAACTGCCTGATGTCTGAGAATAATTTTTGCGGGCGTCTTCGAGGATGCCGCTGGTGCAAACTAGAACTCTGTAACTAATTTATTCGTGGAGAAATTGGTGTTCTTTGGAGAAACAAAATGGCGTCTCTTTTCGGCGAAAAAGGCCGTAATTCACCCAGTTTTGAGAATTGAGCTTTTTCACACACAGAAAGTGTCTTCGTGGGATCGGTCCATCTTTTTGTACAGCCGAAAACCGATTAGAAGCATAACTTGTTTGGCCCAAATATTAAAATATCTATAAGGCTATAGCCTTGTAAATATTTTTAATATGACTAATTTTGAAACATTTTTAACTGCCTGATGTCTGAGAATAATTTTTGCGGGCGTCTTCGAGGATGCCCCTGGTGCAAACTAGAACTCTGTAACTAATTTATTCGTGGAGAAATTGGTGTTTTTTGGAGGAGAAAAAGGCGTCTCTTTTCGGCGAAAAGCCCTAATTCACCCAGTTTTGAGAATTGAGCCTTTTCACACACAGAAAGTGTCTTCGTGGGATCCCGGTCCATCTTTTTGTACAGCCGAAAACCGATTAGAAGCATAACTTGTTTGGCCCAAATATTAAAATATCTATAAGGCTATAGCCTTGTAAATATTTTTAATATGACTAATTTTGAAACATTTTTTAACTGCCTGATGTCTGAGAATAATTTTTGCGGGCGTCTTCGAGGATGCCGCTGGTGCAAACTAGAACTCTGTAACTAATTTATTCGTGGAGAAATTGGTGTTCTTTGGAGAAACAAAATGGCGTCTCTTTTCGGCGAAAAAGGCCGTAATTCACCCAGTTTTGAGAATTGAGCTTTTTCACACACAGAAAGTGTCTTCGTGGGATCCCGGTCCATCTTTTTTGTACAGCCGAAAACCGATTAGAAGCATAACTTGTTTGGCCCAAATATTAAAATATCTATAAGGCTATAGCCTTGTAAATATTTTTAATATGACTAATTTTGAAACATTTTTTAACTGCCTGATGTCTGAGAATAATTTTTGCGGGCGTCTTCGAGGATGCCGCTGGTGCAAACTAGAACTCTGTAACTAATTTATTCGTGGAGAAATTGGTGTTCTTTGGAGGAGAAAAATGGCGTCTCTTTTCGGGTAAAATGCCCTAATTCACCCAGTTTTGAGAATTGAGCCTTTTCACACACAGAAAGTGTCTTCGTGGGATCCCGGTCCATCTTTTTTGTACAGCCGAAAACCGATTAGAAGCATAACTTGTTTGGCCCAAATATTAAAATATCTATAAGGCTATAGCCTTGTAAATATTTTTAATATGACTAATTTTGAAACATTTTTAACTGCCTGATGTCTGAGAATAATTTTTGCGGGCGTCTTCGAGGATGCCCCTGGTGCAAACTAGAACTCTGTAACTAATTTATTCGTGGAGAAATTGGTGTTTTTGGAGGAGAAAAAGGCGTCTCTTTTCGGCGAAAAAGCCCTAATTCACCCAGTTTTGAGAATTGAGCCTTTTCACACACAGAAAGTGTCTTCGTGGGATCCCGGTCCATCTTTTTGTACAGCCGAAAACCGATTAGAAGCATAACTTGTTTGGCCCAAATATTAAAATATCTATAAGGCTATAGCCTTGTAAATATTTTTAATATGACTAATTTTGAAACATTTTTAACTGCCTGATGTCTGAGAATAATTTTTGCGGGCGTCTTCGAGGATGCCGCTGGTGCAAACTAGAACTCTGTAACTAATTTATTCGTGGAGAAATTGGTGTTTTTTGGAGAAACAAAATGGCGTCTCTTTTGGCCGAAAAGGCCTTAATTCACCCAGTTTTGAGAATTGAGCTTTTTCACACACAGAAAGTGTCTTCGTGGGATCCCGGTCCATCTTTTTGTACAGCCGAAAACCGATTAGAAGCATAACATGTTTGGCCCAAATATTAAAATATCTATAAGGCTATAGCCTTGTAAATATTTTTAATATGACTAATTTTGAAACATTTTTAACTGCCTGATGTCTGAGAATAATTTTTGCGGGCGTCTTCGAGGATGCCCCTGGTGCAAACTAGAACTCTGTAACTAATTTATTCGTGGAGAAATTGGTGTTTTTTGGAGGAGAAAAAAGGCGTCTCTTTTCGGCGAAAAAGCCCTAATTCACCCAGTTTTGAGAATTGAGCCTTTTCACACACAGAAAGTGTCTTCGTGGGATCCCGGTCCATCTTTTTTGTACAGCCGAAAACCGATTAGAAGCATAACTTGTTTGGCCCAAATATTAAAATATCTATAAGGCTATAGCCTTGTAAATATTTTTAATATGACTAATTTTGAAACATTTTTTAACTGCCTGATGTCTGAGAATAATTTTTGCGGGCGTCTTCGAGGATGCCCCTGGTGCAAACTAGAACTCTGTAACTAATTTATTCGTGGAGAAATTGGTGTTTTTGGAGAAACAAAAAGGCGTCTCTTTTGGGGGAAAAAGCCGTAATTCACCCAGTTTTGAGAATTGAGCCTTTTCACACACAGAAAGTGTCTTCGTGGGATCCCGGTCCATCTTTTTTGTACAGCCGAAAACCGATTAGAAGCATAACTTGTTTGGCCCAAATATTAAAATATCTATAAGGCTATAGCCTTGTAAATATTTTTAATATGACTAATTTTGAAACATTTTTTAACTGCCTGATGTCTGAGAATAATTTTTGCGGGCGTCTTCGAGGATGCCGCTGGTGCAAACTAGAACTCTGTAACTAATTTATTCGTGGAGAAATTGGTGTTCTTTGGAGAAACAAAATGGCGTCTCTTTTCGGCGAAAAAGGCCGTAATTCACCCAGTTTTGAGAATTGAGCTTTTTCACACACAGAAAGTGTCTTCGTGGGATCCCGGTCCATCTTTTTTGTACAGCCGAAAACCGATTAGAAGCATAACTTGTTTGGCCCAAATATTAAAATATCTATAAGGCTATAGCCTTGTAAATATTTTTAATATGACTAATTTTGAAACATTTTTTAACTGCCTGATGTCTGAGAATAATTTTTGCGGGCGTCTTCGAGGATGCCCCTGGTGCAAACTAGAACTCTGTAACTAATTTATTCGTGGAGAAATTGGTGTTTTTGGAGGAGAAAAAGGCGTCTCTTTTCGGCGAAAAAGCCCTAATTCACCCAGTTTTGAGAATTGAGCCTTTTCACACACAGAAAGTGTCTTCGTGGGATCCCGGTCCATCTTTTTGTACAGCCGAAAACCGATTAGAAGCATAACTTGTTTGGCCCAAATATTAAAATATCTATAACGCTATAGCCTTGTAAATATTTTTAATATGACTAATTTTGAAACATTTTTTAACTGCCTGATGTCTGAGAATAATTTTTGCGGGCGTCTTCGAGGATGCCGCTGGTGCAAACTAGAACTCTGTAACTAATTTATTCGTGGAGAAATTGGTGTTTTTTGGAGGAGAAAAAAGGCGTCTCTTTTCGGCGAAAAAGCCCTAATTCACCCAGTTTTGAGAATTGAGCCTTTTCACACACAGAAAGTGTCTTCGTGGGATCCCGGTCCATCTTTTTGTACAGCCGAAAACCGATTAGAAGCATAACTTGTTTGGCCCAAATATTAAAATATCTATAAGGCTATAGCCTTGTAAATATTTTTAATATGACTAATTTTGAAACATTTTTAACTGCCTGATGTCTGAGAATAATTTTTGCGGGCGTCTTCGAGGATGCCCCTGGTGCAAACTAGAACTCTGTAACTAATTTATTCGTGGAGAAATTGGTGTTTTTGGAGGAGAAAAAGGCGTCTCTTTTCGGCGAAAAGCCCTAATTCACCCAGTTTTGAGAATTGAGCCTTTTCACACACAGAAAGTGTCTTCGTGGGATCCCGGTCCATCTTTTTTGTACAGCCGAAAACCGATTAGAAGCATAACTTGTTTGGCCCAAATATTAAAATATCTAAAAGGATAAAGACAAGTAATTATTGATAAGAGGACGAGTTATGAAACATTGTTTATCTGCCTGATGTCTGAGAATAATTTTTGCGGGCGTCTTCGAGGATGCCCCTGGTGCAAACTAGAACTCTGTAACTAATTTATTCGTGGAGAAATTGGTGTTTTTGGAGAAACAAAAGGCTTCTCTTTTCGGCCTAAAATGCCGTAATTCACCCAGTTTTGAGAATTGAGCCTTTTCACACACAGAAAGTGTCTTCGTGGGATCCCGGTCCATCTTTTTTGTACAGCCGAAAACCGATTAGAAGCATAACTTGTTTGGCCCAAATATTAAAATATCTATAAGGCTATAGCCTTGTAAATATTTTTAATATGACTAATTTTGAAACATTTTTTAACTGCCTGATGTCTGAGAATAATTTTTGCGGGCGTCTTCGAGGATGCCGCTGGTGCAAACTAGAACTCTGTAACTAATTTATTCGTGGAGAAATTGGTGTTCTTTGGAGAAACAAAATGGCGTCTCTTTTCGGCGAAAAAGGCCGTAATTCACCCAGTTTTGAGAATTGAGCTTTTTCACACACAGAAAGTGTCTTCGTGGGATCCCGGTCCATCTTTTGTACAGCCGAAAACCGATTAGAAGCATAACTTGTTTGGCCCAAATATTAAAATATCTATAAGGCTATAGCCTTGTAAATATTTTTAATATGACTAATTTTGAAACATTTTTTAACTGCCTGATGTCTGAGAATAATTTTTGCGGGCGTCTTCGAGGATGCCGCTGGTGCAAACTAGAACTCTGTAACTAATTTATTCGTGGAGAAATTGGTGTTCTTTGGAGAAACAAAATGGCGTCTCTTTTCGGCGAAAAAGGCCGTAATTCACCCAGTTTTGAGAATTGAGCTTTTTCACACACAGAAAGTGTCTTCGTGGGATCCCGGTCCCACTAGTCTGTACAGCCGAAAACCGATTAGAAGCATAACTTGTTTGGCCCAAATATTAAAATATCTATAAGGCTATAGCCTTGTAAATATTTTAATATGACTAATTTTGAAACATTTTTAACTGCCTGATGTCTGAGAATAATTTTTGCGGGCGTCTTCGAGGATGCCCCTGGTGCAAACTAGAACTCTGTAACTAATTTATTCGTGGAGAAATTGGTGTTTTTTGGAGGAGAAAAAGGCGTCTCTTTTCGGCGAAAAAGCCCTAATTCACCCAGTTTTGAGAATTGAGCCTTTTCACACACAGAAAGTGTCTTCGTGGGATCCCGGTCCATCTTTTTGTACAGCCGAAAACCGATTAGAAGCATAACTTGTTTGGCCCAAATATTAAAATATCTATAAGGCTATAGCCTTGTAAATATTTTTAATATGACTAATTTTGAAACATTTTTAACTGCCTGATGTCTGAGAATAATTTTTGCGGGCGTCTTCGAGGATGCCGCTGGTGCAAACTAGAACTCTGTAACTAATTTATTCGTGGAGAAATTGGTGTTCTTTGGAGAAACAAAATGGCGTCTCTTTTCGGCGAAAAAGGCCGTAATTCACCCAGTTTTGAGAATTGAGCTTTTTCACACACAGAAAGTGTCTTCGTGGGATCCCGGTCCATCTTTTTGTACAGCCGAAAACCGATTAGAAGCATAACTTGTTTGGCCCAAATATTAAAATATCTATAAGGCTATAGCATTGTAAATATTTTAATATGACTAATTTTGAAACATTTTTAACTGCCTGATGTCTGAGAATAATTTTTGCGGGCGTCTTCGAGGATGCCGCTGGTGCAAACTAGAACTCTGTAACTAATTTATTCGTGGAGAAATTGGTGTTTTTTGGAGAAACAAAATGGCGTCTCTTTTGGCCGAAAAGGCCTTAATTCACCCAGTTTTGAGAATTGAGCTTTTTCACACACAGAAAGTGTCTTCGTGGGATCCCGGTCCATCTTTTTGTACAGCCGAAAACCGATAGGAGCCTAACGTGGTTTGCCCAAATATTAAAATATCTATAAGGCTATAGCCTTGTAAATATTTTTAATATGACTAATTTTGAAACATTTTTAACTGCCTGATGTCTGAGAATAATTTTTGCGGGCGTCTTCGAGGATGCCCCTGGTGCAAACTAGAACTCTGTAACTAATTTATTCGTGGAGAAATTGGTGTTTTTGGAGGAGAAAAAGGCGTCTCTTTTCGGCGAAAAGCCCTAATTCACCCAGTTTTGAGAATTGAGCCTTTTCACACACAGAAAGTGTCTTCGTGGGATCCCGGTCCATCTTTTTGTACAGCCGAAAACCGATTAGAAGCATAACTTGTTTGGCCCAAATATTAAAATATCTATAAGGCTATAGCCTTGTAAATATTTTTAATATGACTAATTTTGAAACATTTTTAACTGCCTGATGTCTGAGAATAATTTTTGCGGGCGTCTTCGAGGATGCCCCTGGTGCAAACTAGAACTCTGTAACTAATTTATTCGTGGAGAAATTGGTGTTTTTGGAGGACAAAAAGGCGTCTCTTTTCGGCGAAAAGCCGTAATTCACCCAGTTTTGAGAATTGAGCCTTTTCACACACAGAAAGTGTCTTCGTGGGATCCCGGTCCATCTTTTTGTACAGCCGAAAACCGATTAGAAGCATAACTTGTTTGGCCCAAATATTAAAATATCTATAAGGCTATAGCATTGTAAATATTTTAATATGACTAATTTTGAAACATTTTTAACTGCCTGATGTCTGAGAATAATTTTTGCGGGCGTCTTCGAGGATGCCCCTGGTGCAAACTAGAACTCTGTAACTAATTTATTCGTGGAGAAATTGGTGTTTTTTGGAGAAACAAAATGGCGTCTCTTTTGGCCGAAAAGGCCTTAATTCACCCAGTTTTGAGAATTGAGCTTTTTCACACACAGAAAGTGTCTTCGTGGGATCCCGGTCCATCTTTTTGTACAGCCGAAAACCGATTAGAAGCATAACTTGTTTGGCCCAAATATTAAAATATCTATAAGGCTATAGCCTTGTAAATATTTTTAATATGACTAATTTTGAAACATTTTTAACTGCCTGATGTCTGAGAATAATTTTTGCGGGCGTCTTCGAGGATGCCGCTGGTGCAAACTAGAACTCTGTAACTAATTTATTCGTGGAGAAATTGGTGTTCTTTGGAGAAACAAAATGGCGTCTCTTTTCGGCGAAAAAGGCCGTAATTCACCCAGTTTTGAGAATTGAGCTTTTTCACACACAGAAAGTGTCTTCGTGGGATCCCGGTCAATCTATTTATAACAGCCGAAAACCGATAACAATCATAACTAGGTTGTTCCAAATATTAAAATATCTATAAGGCTATAGCCTTGTAAATATTTTAATATGACTAATTTTGAAACATTTTTAACTGCCTGATGTCTGAGAATAATTTTTGCGGGCGTCTTCGAGGATGCCCCTGGTGCAAACTAGAACTCTGTAACTAATTTATTCGTGGAGAAATTGGTGTTTTTGGAGGAGAAAAAGGCGTCTCTTTTCGGCGAAAAAGCCCTAATTCACCCAGTTTTGAGAATTGAGCCTTTTCACACACAGAAAGTGTCTTCGTGGGATCCCGGTCCATCTTTGTTGTACAGCCGAAAACCGTTTAGGAGCGGACCTTGGGTGGCCCAAATATTAAAATAGCTATAAGGCTATAGCCTTGTAAATATTTTTAATATGACTAATTTTGAAACATTTTTAACTGCCTGATGTCTGAGAATAATTTTTGCGGGCGTCTTCGAGGATGCCGCTGGTGCAAACTAGAACTCTGTAACTAATTTATTCGTGGAGAAATTGGTGTTCTTTGGAGAAACAAAATGGCGTCTCTTTTCGGCGAAAAAGGCCGTAATTCACCCAGTTTTGAGAATTGAGCTTTTTCACACACAGAAAGTGTCTTCGTGGGATCCCGGTCCATCTTTTTTGTACAGCCGAAAACCGATTAGAAGCATAACTTGTTTGGCCCAAATATTAAAATATCTATAAGGCTATAGCCTTGTAAATATTTTTAATATGACTAATTTTGAAACATTTTTTAACTGCCTGATGTCTGAGAATAATTTTTGCGGGCGTCTTCGAGGATGCCCCTGGTGCAAACTAGAACTCTGTAACTAATTTATTCGTGGAGAAATTGGTGTTTTTTGGAGGTGAAAAAAGGCGTCTCTTTTCGGCGAAAAAGGCCGTAATTCACCCAGTTTTGAGAATTGAGCCTTTTCACACACAGAAAGTGTCTTCGTGGGATCCCGGTCCATCTTTTTTGTACAGCCGAAAACCGATTAGAAGCATAACTTGTTTGGCCCAAATATTAAAATATCTATAAGGCTATAGCCTTGTAAATATTTTTAATATGACTAATTTTGAAACATTTTTTAACTGCCTGATGTCTGAGAATAATTTTTGCGGGCGTCTTCGAGGATGCCGCTGGTGCAAACTAGAACTCTGTAACTAATTTATTCGTGGAGAAATTGGTGTTCTTTGGAGAAACAAAATGGCGTCTCTTTTCGGCGAAAAAGGCCGTAATTCACCCAGTTTTGAGAATTGAGCTTTTTCACACACAGAAAGTGTCTTCGTGGGATCCCGGTCCATCTTTTTTGTACAGCCGAAAACCGATTAGAAGCATAACTTGTTTGGCCCAAATATTAAAATATCTATAAGGCTATAGCCTTGTAAATATTTTTAATATGACTAATTTTGAAACATTTTTTAACTGCCTGATGTCTGAGAATAATTTTTGCGGGCGTCTTCGAGGATGCCCTGGTGCAAACTAGAACTCTGTAACTAATTTATTCGTGGAGAAATTGGTGTTTTTTGGAGGAGAAAAAGGCGTCTCTTTTCGGCGAAAAAGCCCTAATTCACCCAGTTTTGAGAATTGAGCCTTTTCACACACAGAAAGTGTCTTCGTGGGATCCCGGTCCATCTTTTTGTACAGCCGAAAACCGATTAGAAGCATAACTTGTTTGGCCCAAATATTAAAATATCTATAAGGCTATAGCCTTGTAAATATTTTTAATATGACTAATTTTGAAACATTTTTAACTGCCTGATGTCTGAGAATAATTTTTGCGGGCGTCTTCGAGGATGCCGCTGGTGCAAACTAGAACTCTGTAACTAATTTATTCGTGGAGAAATTGGTGTTCTTTGGAGAAACAAAATGGCGTCTCTTTTCGGCGAAAAAGGCCGTAATTCACCCAGTTTTGAGAATTGAGCTTTTCACACACAGAAAGTGTCTTCGTGGGATCCCGGTCCATCTTTTTGTACAGCCGAAAACCGATTAGAAGCATAACTTGTTTGGCCCAAATATTAAAAAATCTATAAGGCTATAGCCGTGTAAATATTATTAATATGACTAATTTTGAAACATTTTTAACTGCCTGATGTCTGAGAATAATTTTTGCGGGCGTCTTCGAGGATGCCCTGGTGCAAACTAGAACTCTGTAACTAATTTATTCGTGTAGAAATTGTTGTTTTTGGGTTGAGAAAAAAGGCGTCTCTTTTCGGCGAAAAAGCCCTAATTCACCCAGTTTTGAGAATTGAGCCTTTTCACACACAGAAAGTGTCTTCGTGGGATCCCGGTCCATCTTTTTTGTACAGCCGAAAACCGATTAGAAGCATAACTTGTTTGGCCCAAATATTAAAATATCTATAAGGCTATAGCCTTGTAAATATTTTTAATATGACTAATTTTGAAACATTTTTTAACTGCCTGATGTCTGAGAATAATTTTTGCGGGCGTCTTCGAGGATGCCGCTGGTGCAAACTAGAACTCTGTAACTAATTTATTCGTGGAGAAATTGGTGTTCTTTGGAGAAACAAAATGGCGTCTCTTTTCGGCGAAAAAGGCCGTAATTCACCCAGTTTTGAGAATTGAGCCTTTTCACACACAGAAAGTGTCTTCGTGGGATCCCGGTCCATCATTTTTGTACAGCCGAAAACCGATTAGAAGCATAACTTGTTTGGCCCAAATATTAAAATATCTATAAGGCTATAGCCTTGTAAATAATTTTAATATTCCTCATTTTGTATCAATTTCTAACTGCCTGATGTCTGAGAATAATTTTTGCGGGCGTCTTCGAGGATGCCCCTGGTGCAAACTAGAACTCTGTAACTAATTTATTCGTGGAGAAATTGGTGTTCTTTGGAGGAGAAAAAAGGCGTCTCTTTTCGGCGAAAAAGCCCTAATTCACCCAGTTTTGAGAATTGAGCCTTTTCACACACAGAAAGTGTCTTCGTGGGATCCCGGTCCATCTTTTTTGTACAGCCGAAAACCGATTAGAAGCATAACTTGTTTGGCCCAAATATTAAAATATCTATAAGGCTATAGCCTTGTAAATATTTTAGATCTGACTAATTTTGAAACATTTTTTAACTGCCTGATGTCTGAGAATAATTTTTGCGGGCGTCTTCGAGGATGCCGCTGGTGCAAACTAGAACTCTGTAACTAATTTATTCGTGGAGAAATTGGTGTTCTTTGGAGAAACAAAATGGCGTCTCTTTTCGGCGAAAAAGGCCGTAATTCACCCAGTTTTGAGAATTGAGCTTTTTCACACACAGAAAGTGTCTTCGTGGGATCACGGTCCATCTTTTTTGTACAGCCGAAAACCGATTAGAAGCATAACTTGTTTGGCCCAAATATTAAAATATCTATAAGGCTATAGCCTTGTAAATATTTTTAATATGACTAATTTTGAAACATTTTTTAACTGCCTGATGTCTGAGAATAATTTTTGCGGGCGTCTTCGAGGATGCCGCTGGTGCAAACTAGAACTCTGTAACTAATTTATTCGTGGAGAAATTGGTGTTTTTTGGAGGAGAAAAAAGGCGTCTCTTTTCGGCGAAAAAGCCCTAATTCACCCAGTTTTGAGAATTGAGCTTTTTCACACACAGAAAGTGTCTTCGTGGGATCCCGGTCCATCTTTTTTGTACAGCCGAAAACCGATTAGAAGCATAACTTGTTTGGCCCAAATATTAAAATATCTATAAGGCGTTATTTCACCTAAACCGATTTGCTGCCAGTTTTCGTGAAGCACTTATCCAATTCCCAAGCCAAATAGGACCAACTTTAAAGCCTAAATGTATCAAGTCTCCTCAAAAGTTGAAGCACAGAACCCCAGGTTCGGATAGATTGTTATATTTACACAATCTATTAGATGCATGACCCCCAAAACGTTATTATTTAAAAAAAACTGTGGGTTTACAAAAAATGATAATTAGCTTGGCGCATGGATTTTTGCCTATGTCAATGTGATGCACCCGTAGGGAACCCAAGTGCGCCCTCAGTGTTCAAGTGTCTGATCCAACTTTGCGATTAGCAAAATTTACAATAACAAGTTATGTTTGGGGTCGCGACCTTTGGGCTTACTTTCTTTTCCATGTAATAGCTAGCTTTGAGCATGCAATTAAGGGGGCATTATGTAGGTATTTCTCGCAGAAATGTTTGTGCATGCCTGTTTGGACGAAAATGTAATGGACTTATGATTTCATTTATACGGATCCCGACAATATTTCATTTTTAGTTAATTAACAACCATTAATCATTGGCGGATGTTTTCGTGCAATACCTTAAATGAAAGCTTATAACTTCTTCGAATTCATTTAAATAGCTATTTAAAATTTAAATCAAAATATTCGGGTCAATTCGGCCCAAAATCGGGACCTCGCATCTTTCTAGTCGAATACAAAGACGATCAGAATTTATACAACGAAAAAAAGTATGTTAAAGCCTGCAGTTTTCCTAGTTACTAAACCCGTGTCTGCCGGACTGCTGACAGGGGAAAGGTAGAATGGTTGCTCCGTCCGGAGGAGCTGACAACGGCGAAACAACTGGCTTAGGAATAGTGCAAGCAACGTTTTGTGGGTGCTCATTTAGTCATTGGAATCTCAACGAGTACTCGACAACCACCATCACGGCATGGACTAACTCTACCGTACTGAACTTTGCGGTGGCCATGACGGATATCTTATGGCTGGCTGTATCTCACTCACACAGCCATGATAGCCCATCGTTGTTTGGGCTACACTCACGTTTTTCACTGTAAGTGTAACTATACTAATGGCTAAACAATGTGGATTTAGAGAACTGTCACATATCAATATCATTATGACAATAATTATACGAAAACTGGAGCTGTAGCCTCTCTAGAACATTGTAGAAAGCGGCAGGCAAGCCACACTAGAGTTGAGTGGCTTGCCTGCCAATGCCTTCACAAGTCACCAGGCAGCACAGTAGGAGGCGGCCGCGGGGATCTGTGTGTAAATTAATATGGCTAGGAGTATGCCTGACATTTACAAGAATCATCTTATTCCAAGTTGAACTTTCACAACATTATGGTGGTAAGCAAACTTCAGTACTTTCTCCATTTACTCTACGGTAACTCGCGTTACATTTAATGGGACATGGAAATGGTTTTCATGCTAGTGTTCGGTTTAGTAAGGGTCCCTAAAGGTAGATTTTTACTCTGATTCAATGTGGATATTCAAGCCACTGGCAAACTGCCAAAGAAAGACTAAACAAACAAAAATTGTTTAATATGGCGAGACATTTAATCTCGGTAACAGCTATAATTAGGCTGAATACAGTTTATCTGATATTCTCCTCATAACAACAATACAGGAAGCCACAATACAAATCAAAACGGGAATAATTATGTTTTTCCACAATGTGGAAAATTCATTGAATGGATATCATTCATTCAGTTTCATATTTTCCTATACTTCACAAAATGTATAATTTACATGAACAATTGCTTCCACCTTCTTAAAATTAGTCAAAAACTTGTAGGTACATCTGTTATTAGCTATTTCTGGTTTGTCTAGTTTGAATGGGAATGAAGGTTTACTGTATCATTGGAAACCATAAAAGTACTTCTTTTGTTTTACCCAAATATTGAACAATTTACATAGTGAATTTCATTGATTTTGCGCCCAAATTTAAAACTTACATATAAAATGTTATCAGTAGTCCATACTGCATTATTTGAAATCATTAATCCAATAATTTTGTTTCACCAAAATGTTGAAAAAATCAACCAAAATTTCAAATGCACAATATAATCAATATATCTCAAACTATGGCGAATCTACAAAATTTGCACAAATAAATGTTATCTGTAATTCAAACTAATTCATTTGAAACTGTCAAATCCCAGAAACTGTTTTGACCTAAATGTGGAAATATTTACCATGCCGGCATGGTGGATTTTGTTTATTTTGGACAAAAATTTCAAATGCACAATAATCTGGGTGACTTGAATTGAGTGATCCTTGTCTAATGAAGGGTAAGTTAATTTCAAACCATTAGCCAAATGCTGTAAGGAAACCTCTCAACCATTTTGTAAAATGAATTCATTTATGTTAGGTTTTTGTTTAATATTGGCAAACTACCAGATGATGGGTGTTTTTTATAATCTCGTTTTGTAGTACAATTATTAGTAAGAGACCTACAGACCATCAACCAACTATCGTAAATTGTTTAAGTTTGGGAAAATGAGATTTTCAAGATCCTGGGGCTCAGACCATGAGAATGGGTGAGTACATTGTACAATCCTGGGATCTCTTGGGATGAGCTGGGTGACTGGAATCGATTGATCCTTGTCTAACATGTAGGGTAAGTTAAGTTCAAACTTTGAGAAGTATTGACAACTTTTGGCACACTTGATGACATATCAGGGACAAAAAATTATCAATATTTCCCAGATGAAAGTGACTTTACACAGTGAAAACAATTAAAATGTCTTCAGTAGTGCCTAATTTCCCCTTTGACCCTGAAAAATTGACAATGCCGGCCTGGGAAGGTTTTGTTTTCAAAATTAAACCACAGTTTCATGTATCCAAGAAGTGGTAGATACAGGATCCAAGATTCCATGCAACTACTTTGAAGTGCAACTACTTTGTAATAATCTAAGTGTTTTTTTCCTAAAGGTATGCATTGAGACATCTCCTGAGGATACTTAATGGAATTAATCATGCCTGATAGCAGACCTACATGTACTACCCTGCCTGATAGCAGACCTACTACCCTGCCTGAGTGATAGCAGACCTACTACCCTGCCTGATAGCAGACCTACTACCCTGCCTGAGTGATAGCAGACCTACTACCCTGCCTGATAGCAGACCTACTACCCTGCCTGAGTGATAGCAGACCTACTACCCTGCCTGATAGCAGACCTACTACCCTGCCTGATAGCATACCTACTACCCTGCCTGAGTGATAGCAGACCTACTACCCTGCCTAGGTGATAGCAGACCTACTACCCTGCCTGATAGCAGACCTACTACCCTGCCTGAGTGATAGCAGACCTACTACCCTGCCTGATAGCAGACCTACTACCCTGCCTGATAGCAGACCTACTACCCTGCCTGATAGCAGACCTACTACCCTGCCAGATAGCAGACCTACTACCCTGCCTGATAGCAGACGTACTACCCTGCCTGAGTGATAGCAGACCTACTCCCCTGCCTGAGTGATAGCAGACCTACTCCCATGCCTGATAGCAGACCTACTACCCTGCCTGATAGCAGACCTACTACCCTGCCTGATAGCAGACCTACTACCCTGCCCGATAGCAGACTTGCTACCCTGCCTGATAGCAGACCTACTACCCTGCCTGATAGCAGACCTACTACCCTGCCTGATAGCAGACCTACTACCCTGCCCGATAGCAGACTTGCTACCCTGCCTGATAGCAGACCTACATGTACTACCCTGCCTGAAAGTAGACCTACTACCCTGCCTGATAGCAGACCTACTACCCTGCCTGAAAGTAGACCTACTACCCGGCCTGATAGCAGACCAACTACCCTGCCTGATAGCAGACCTACTACCCTGCCTGAAAGTAGACCTACTACCCTGCCTGATAGCAGACCTACTACCCTGCCTGAAAGTAGACCTACTACCCTGCCTGATAGCAGACCAACTACCCTGCCTGATAGCAGACCTACTACCCTGCCTGAAAGTAGACCTACTACCCTGCCTGATAGCAGACCTACTACCCTGCCTGAAAGTAGACCTACTACCCTGCCTGATAGCAGACCAACTACCCTGCCTGATAGCAGCCCTATTACCCTGCCCGATAGCTCCACTAGAATATCACCAGCAGAGTTACTGATGGGGAGTTGCTTGCATTCCCTTTTGGATCAACTCCACCCGGATATATCAAAAACTGTGGACAAGCACCAGAGGACACACAAATATCATCACGACAGTCATGCCAAAGCTCGATCATTTGTGATTGGAGATACAGTGTGGGTGCGTAACTACACCAAGTCTGGTTACGAATGGCTACCGGGGAATCGTGAGCAATTACGCAGAACAAGTTTTGGACAGGATCTGTTTACAGGAGAATGATTGTGTATTAAGACGTCATGCTGACCCAAATTCGTGGAGTTGATAAGATGCCTCAACAATATGCTACAGGTAATTTTGCTGAAAATGGGCTAATATCTGATAAAATCACAATGGGTATATCCGATAAATTCACAAGGGTTAAGCCTTGCTATTTTGTTGAAAATTGGCTTACATCGGAAAAAATCACAAGGTGGTAAGGCTTAAATTTTTGCTAAAATTTGCCAGCCAGCCTCATCCTTCATTCTGTGACCTTTACAGATACTCTTGGCAGGGTGCCATAGATCTGGATGTTGGACACAATCTTAAAAGGGGGGGGGAAAAAAGTTATTCTACATGTAAATTTGTAGTAAAGAAAGTGGACACTATTGGTAATTGTCAAAGACCATTCTTCTCACTTGGTGTATCTCAACATATGCATAAAATAACAAGCCTGTGAAAACTTGAGCTCAATTGGTCATCGAGGTTGCGAGATAACAATGAAAGAAAAAAAAATTGTCACACGGAGTTCTGTGCTTTCAGATGCAAGTTGATTTCGAGACCTCATCTAATTTTGAGGTCTCAATATCAAATTCGTGGAAAATAACTTCTTTCTTGAAAACTACTCCACTTCAGAGGGAGCCATTTCTCACAATGGTTTATACTATCAACCTCTCCCCAATACTTGTTACCAAGTTAGGTTTTATGCTAATAAATATTTTGAGTAATTACCAATAGTGTCCACTGCCTTTAAGTGTCAGGAGCAGTCAAACTAAATCGAACTAGAAAAAAACCTGTCTAGAACCAACCATCGCAGACTAAAAGGGGTACAAATGAAGTCATTCTACATGTCAATTTGTAGACAAGTGTCAGGGGCAGTCAAACTATATCAAATTAGAACAAACCTGTCTAGAACCAACCATCACAGACTAAAAAGAGCACAAATGAAGTTATTCTACATGTAACTTTGTAGATAAGTGTCAGGGCAGTCAAACTACATCAAATTACAACAAACCTGTCTAGAAACAACCATCACAGACTAAAAGGGGAACAAATAAAGTTATTCTAACTGTAAATTTGTAGTTAAGCATCAGGGGCAGTCAAATTACATCAAATTAGAACAAAACTGTCTAGAACCAACCATCACAGACTAAAAGGGGTACAAATGAAGTTATTTTACATGTAAATTTGTAGTTAAATGTCAGGGCAGTCAAACTACATCAAATTACAACAAACCTGTCTAGAAACAACAATCACAGACTAAAAGGGGCACAAATGAAGTTATTCTACATGTAAATTTGTAGGCAAGTGTCAGGGGCAGTCAAACTACATCCAATTGGAACAAATCTGTCTACAAACAACCATCACAGACTAAAAGGGGCACAGATAAAGTTCTAGTTAAATGTCAGGGGCAGTCAAACTATATCAAATTGGAACAAACCTGTCTAGAAACAACCATCACAGACTAAAAGGGGCTCAAATGAAGTTATTCTTCATGTAAATTTCTAGTTAAATGTCAGGGCAGTCAAACTATATCAAACTGGAACAAACCTGTCTAGAAACAATAATCACAGACTAAAACGGGCACAAATGAAGTATCTCTACCTGTAAATTTGTAGTTAAGTGTCAGGGGCAGTCAAACTAGATCAAATTAGAGCAAGCCTGTCTAGAACCAACCATCATAGACTAAAAGGGTTACAAATGAAGTTATTCTTCATATAAATGTGTAGTTAAGAATAAGGGGCAGTCAAACTACATTAAATTATAACAAACCTGTCTACAACCAACCGTCACAGACTATAAGGGTTACAAATGAATTTATTCTAAATGTAAATTTGTGGATAAGTGCCAGGGGCAGTCAAACTACATCAAATTAGAACAAACCTTTCTAGAAACAACCATCACAGACTAAAAGGGGCACATATAAAGTTATTCTTACTGTAAATTTCTAGTTAAATGTCAGGGCAGTCAAACTATATCAA
>JAJGQC010000144.1:0-10329 GCA_021014325.1 Plazaster borealis
ATTGCGGAGATCCGGCGCTTAAAAAATGTTTTGAAAATTAGACAAAGAGAAATGGGCACGGTAATATTATTACGGCGCCACTAATAATAACCTTTAACGGTGGAGATTTATGTGCAGTTGACTCGTGCGGGGGCGGTATGTTACTTTAACGGTGGTCATTTAATGTCTAGCGGATACGTGTGGAGGCGTTATGTTACTTTAACGGTGGCGATATAATGTCTACAAGGCTTACAGCTTTGTAGATATTTTAATATTTTGGGTCAAACAAGTTATGCTCTGATACGGTTTTCGGCTGTACAAAAAAGATAGATTAGGATCCAACAAAGAGCGTTTCTCTGTTGTAAAAAACTCCATTCTCAAAACTGGGTGAGTTAGCCATTTTTTGCCAAAAAGCGACGCAGTTTTCTCTGCCCAAAGAATACCCATTTCTCGTCGAATAAGTTAGTTACATGGTTCTTGTTTGCTCCAGCAGCACCGTCGAGGATGCCCCTAAAAGTAATCGCGGAGATCCGGCGCTTAAAAAATGTTTTGAAAATTAGACAAAGAGAAATGGGCACGGTAATATTATTACGGCGCCACTAATAATAATCTTTAACGGTGGAGATTTATGTGCAGTTGACTCGTGTGAGGGCGGTATGTTACTTTAACGGTGGTCATTTTATGTCTGGCGGATACGTGTGGAGGCGGTATGTTACTTTAACGGTGGCGATATAAAGTCTACAAGGCTTACAGCTTTGTAGATATTTTAATATTTGGGTCAAACAAGTTATGCTCTGATACGGTTTTCGGCTGTACAAAAAAGATAGATTAGGATCCAACAAAGAGCGTTTCTCTGTGGTAAAAAACTCCATTCTCAAAACTGGGTGAGTTAGCCATTTTTTTGCCAAAAAGCGACGCAGTTTTCTTTGCCCAAAGAACACCCATTTCTCGTCGAATAAATTAGTTACAGACTTCTTGTTTGCTCCAGCAGCAACGTCGAGGATGTTCCTAAAAGTAATTGCGGAGATCCGGCGCTTAAAAAATGTTTTGAAAATTAGACAAAGAGAAATGGGCACGGTAATATTATTACGACGCCACTAATAATAATCTTTAACGGTGGAGATTTATGTGCAGTTGACTCGTGTGAGGGCGGTATGTTACTTTAACGGTGGTCATTTTATGTCTAGCGGATACGTGTGGAGGCGGTATGTTACTTTAACGGTGGCGATATAATGTCTACAAGGCTTACAGCCTTGTAGATATTTTAATATTTTGGGTCAAACAAGTTATGCTCTGATACGGTTTTCGGCTGTACAAAAAAGATAGATTAGGATCCAACAAAGAGCGTTTCTCTGTGGTAAAAAACTCCATTCTCAAAACTAGGTGAGTTAGCCATTTTTTTGCCAAAAAGCGACGCAGTTTTCTTTGCCCAAAGAACACCCATTTCTCGTCGAATAAATTAGTTACAGAGTTCTTGTTTGCTCCAGCAGCAACGTCGAGGATGTTCCTAAAAGTAATTGCGGAGATCCGGCGCTTAAAAAATGTTTTGAAAATTAGACAAAGAGAAATGGGCACGGTAATATTATTACGGCGCCACTAATAATAATCTTTAACGGTGGAGATTTATGTACAGTTGACTCGTGTGATGGCGGTATGTTACTTTAACGGTGGTCATTTTTATGTCTAGTGGATACGTGTGTAAGCGGTATGTTAGTTTAACGGTGGCGATGTAATGTCTACAAGTCTTACAGCCTTGTAGGTATTTTAATATTTGGGTGAAACAAGTTATGCTTTTATACTGTTTCCGGCTGTACAAAAAATATAGATTAGGATCCAACAAAGAGCGTTTCTAGTTTGCACCAGCAGCACCGTCGAGGATGCCCCTAAAACTATTCGCGGAGATCCGGCGCTGAAATGTTTTGCAAATTAGACATATTAAAAATATCTACAAGGCCTTGTAGATATGTTAATATTTGGGTCAAACAAGTTATGCTTTTATACGGTTTTCGGCTGTACAAAAAAGAAAGAATAGGATCCAACAAAGAGCGTTTCTCTGTTGTAAAAAACTCCATTCTCAAAACGGGGTGAGTTAGCCATTTTTTGCCAAAAAGCGACGCAGTTTTGTCAGCCCAAAGAACACCCATTTCTCGTCGATTAAATTAGTTACAGAGTTCTTGTTTGCTCCAGCAGCACCGTCGAGGATGCCCCTAAAAGTAATCGCGGAGATCCGGCGCTTAAAAAATGTTTTGAAAATTAGACAAAGAGAAATGGGCACGGTAATATTATTACGACGCCACTAATAATAATCTTTAACGGTGGAGATTTATGTGCAGTTGACTCGTGTGAGGGCGGTATGTTACTTTAACGGTGGTCATTTTATGTCTAGCGGATACGTGTGGAGGCGGTATGTTACTTTAACGGTGGCGATATAATGTCTACAAGGCTTACAGCCTTGTAGATATTTTAATATTTTGCGTCAAACAAGTTATGCTCTGATACGGTTTTCGGCTGTACAAAAAAGATAGATTAGGATCCAACAAAGAGCGTTTCTCTGTGGTAAAAAACTCCATTCTCAAAACTGGGTGAGTTAGCCATTTTTTGCCAAAAAGCGACGCAGTTTTCTCTGCCCAAAGAACACCTATTTCTCGTGGAATAAATTAGTTACAGAGTTCTAGTTTGCACCAGCAGCACCGCTGAGGATGCCCCCTAAAAGTAATCGCGGAGATCCGGCGCTTAAAAAATGTTTTGAAAATTAGACAAAGAGAAATGGGCACGGTAATATTATTACGGCGCCACTAATAATAATCTTTAACGGTGGAGATTTATGTGCAGTTGACTCGTGTGAGGGCGGTATGTTACTTTAACGGTGGTCATTTTATGTCTGGCGGACACGTGTGGAGGCGGTATGTTACTTTAACGGTGGCGATATAATGTCTACAAGGCTTACAGCCTTGTAGATATTTTAATATTTTGGGTCAAACAAGTTATGCTCTGATACGGTTTTCGGCTGTACCAAAAAGATAGATTAGGATCCAACAAAGAGCATTTCTCTGTTGTAAAAAACTCCATTCTCAAAAGTGGGTGAGTTAGCCATTTTTTGCCAAAAAAGCGACGCAGTTTTCTCTGCCCAAAGAATACCCATTTCTCGTCGAATAAATTAGTTACAGAGTTCTTGTTTGCTCCAGCAGCACCGTCGAGGATGCCCCTAAAAGTAATCGCGGAGATCCGGCGCTTAAAAATGTTTTGAAAATTAGACAAAGAGAAATGGGCACGGTAATATTATTACGGCGCCACTAATAATAATCTTTAACGGTGGAGATTTATGTGCAGTTGACTCGTGTGAGGGCGGTATGTTACTTTAACGGTGGTCATTTTATGTCTGGCGGATACGTGTGGAGGCGGTATGTTACTTTAACGGTGGCGATATAATGTCTACAAGGCTTACAGCCTTGTAGATATTTTAATATTTTGGGTCAAACAAGTTATGCTCTGATACGGTTTTCGGCTGTACAAAAAAGATAGATTAGGATCCAACAAAGAGCGTTTCTCTGTGGTAAAAAACTCCATTCTCAAAACTGGGTGAGTTAGCCATTTTTTTGCCAAAAAGCGACGCAGTTTTCTCTGCCCAAAGAACACCCATTTCTCGTCGAATAAATTAGTTACAGAGTTCTTGTTTGCTCCAGCAGCAACGTCGAGGATGTTCCTAAAAGTAATTGCGGAGATCCGGCGCTTAAAAAATGTTTTGAAAATTAGACAAAGAGAAATGGGCACGGTAATATTATTACGGCGCCACTAATAATAATCTTTAACGGTGGAGATTTATGTGCAGTTGACTCGTGTGAGGGCGGTATGTTACTTTAACGGTGGTCATTTTATGTCTAGCGGATACGTGTGGAGGCGGTATGTTACTTTAACGGTGGCGATATAATGTCTACAAGGCTTACAGCCTTGTAGATATTTTAATATTTTGGGTCAAACAAGTTATGCTCTGATACGGTTTTCGGCTGTACAAAAAAGATAGATTAGGATCCAACAAAGAGCGTTTCTCTGTGGTAAAAAACTCCATTCTCAAAACTGGTGAGTTAGCCATTTTTTGCCAAAAAGCGACGCAGTTTTCTCTGCCCAAAGAACACCTATTTCTCGTCGAATAAATTAGTTACAGAGTTCTAGTTTGCACCAGCAGCACCGCTGAGGATGCCCCCTAAAAGTAATCGCGGAGATCCGGCGCTTAAAAAATGTTTTGAAAATTAGACAAAGAGAAATGGGCACGGTAATATTATTACGGCGCCACTAATAATAACCTTTAACGGAGGAGATTTATGTGCAGTTGACTCGTGCGGGGGCGGTATGTTACTTTAACGTTGGTCATTTAATAACTAGCGGATACGTGTGTAGGCGGTATGTTACTTTAACGGTGGCGATATAATGTCTACAAGGCTTACAGCCTTGTAGATATTTTAATATTTTGGGTCAAACAAGTTATGCTCTGATACGGTTTTCGGCTGTACAAAAAAGATAGATTAGGATCCAACAAAGAGCGTTTCTCTGTTGTAAAAAACTCCATTCTCAAAACTGGGTGAGTTATCCATTTTTTGCCAAAAAGCGACGCAGTTTTCTCTGCCCAAAGAACACCCATTTCTCGTGGAATAAATTAGTTACAGAGTTCTTCTTTGCTCCAGCAGCAACGTCGAGGATGTTCCTAAAAGTAATTGCGGAGATCCGGCGCTTAAAAAATGTTTTGAAAATTAGACAAAGAGAAATGGGCACGGTAATATTATTACGGCGCCACTAATAATAACCTTTAACGGTGGAGATTTATGTGCAGTTGACTGGTGCGGGGGCGGTATGTTACTTTAACGGTGGTCATTTAATGTCTAGCGGATACGTGTGTAGGCGGTATGTTACTTTAACGGTGGCGATATAATGTCTACAAGGCTTACAGCCTTGTAGATATTTTAATATTTTGGGTCAAACAAGTTATGCTCTGATACGGTTTTCGGCTGTACAAAAAAGATAGATTAGGATCCAACAAAGAGCGTTTCTCTGTGGTAAAAAACTCCATTCTCAAAACTGGGTGAGTTAGCCATTTTTTGCCAAAAAGCGACGCAGTTTTCTCTGCCCAAAGAACACCTATTTCTCGTGGCATAAATTAGTTACAGAGTTGTAGTTTGCACCAGCAGCACCGCTGAGGATGCCCCCTAAAAGTAATCGCGGAGATCCGGCGCTTAAAAAACGTTTTGAAAATTAGACAAAGAGAAATGGGCACGGTAATATTATTACGGCGCCACTAATAATAATCTTTAACGGTGGAGATTTATGTGCAGTTGACTCGTGTGAGGGCGTTATGTTACTTTAACGGTGGTCATTTTATGTCTAGCGGATACGTGTGGAGGCGGTATGTTACTTTAACGGTGGCGATATAATGTCTACAAGGCTTACAGCCTTGTAGATATTTTAATATTTTGGGTCAAACAAGTTATGCTCTGATACGGTTTTCGGCTGTACAAAAAAGATAGATTAGGATCCAACAAAGAGCGTTTCTCTGTTGTAAAAAACTCCATTCTCAAAACTGGGTGAGTTAGCCATTTTTTGCCAAAAAGCGACGCAGTTTTCTCAGCCCAAAGAATACCCATTTCTCGTCGAATAAATTAGTTACAGAGTTCTTGTTTGCTCCAGCAGCACCGTCGAGGATGCCCCTAAAAGTAATCGCGGAGATCCGGCGCTTAAAAAATGTTTTGAAAATTAGACAAAGAGAAATGGGCACGGTAATATTATTACGGCGCCACTAATAATAATCTTTAACGGTGGAGATTTATGTGCAGTTGACTCGTGTGAGGGCGGTATGTTACTTTAACGGTGGTCATTTTATGTCTAGCGGATACGTGTGGAGGCGGTATGTTACTTTAACGGTGGCGATATAATGTCTACAAGGCTTACAGCCTTGTAGATATTTTAATATTTTGGGTCAAACAAGTTATGCTTTTATACGGTTTTCGGCTGTACAAAAAAGATAGATTAGGATCCAACAAAGAGCGTTTCTCTGTGGTAAAAAACTCCATTCTCAAAACTGGGTGAGTTAGCCATTTTTTGCCAAAAAGCGACGCAGTTTTCTCTGCCCAAAGAACACCCATTTCTCGTCGATTAAATTAGTTACAGAGTTCTTGTTTGCCCCAGCAGCACCGTCGAGGATGCCCCTAAAAGTAATCGCGGAGATCCGGCGCTTAAAAAATGTTTTGAAAATTAGACAAAGAGAAATGGGCACGGTAATATTATTACGACGCCACTAATAATAATCTTTAACGGTGGAGATTTATGTGCAGTTGACTCGTGTGAGGGCGGTATGTTACTTTAACGGTGGTCATTTTATGTCTAGCGGATACGTGTGGAGGCGGTATGTTACTTTAACGGTGGCGATATAATGTCTACAAGGCTTACAGCCTTGTAGATATTTTAATATTTTGGGTCAAACAAGTTATGCTCTGATACGGTTTTCGGCTGTACAAAAAAGATAGATTAGGATCCAACAAAGAGCGTTTCTCTGTGGTAAAAAACTCCATTCTCAAAACTGGGTGAGTTAGCCATTTTTTGCCAAAAAGCGACGCAGTTTTCTCTGCCCAAAGAACACCTATTTCTCGTGGAATAAATTAGTTACAGAGTTCTAGTTTGCACCAGCAGCACCGCTGAGGATGCCCCCTAAAAGTAATCGCGGAGATCCGGCGCTTAAAAAATGTTTTGAAAATTAGACAAAGAGAAATGGGCACGGTAATATTATTACGGCGCCACTAATAATAACCTTTAACGGTGGAGATTTATGTGCAGTTGACTGGTGCGGGGGCGGTATGTTACTTTAACGGTGGTCATTTAATGTCTAGCGGATACGTGTGTAGGCGGTATGTTACTTTAACGGTGGCGATATAATGTCTACAAGGCTTACAGCCTTGTAGATATTTTAATATTTTGGGTCAAACAAGTTATGCTCTGATACGGTTTTCGGCTGTACAAAAAAGATAGATTAGGATCCAACAAAGAGCGTTTCTCTGTTGTAAAAAACTCCATTCTCAAAACTGGGTGAGTTAGCCATTTTTTGCCAAAAAGCGACGCAGTTTTCTCTGCCCAAAGAACACCCATTTCTCGTGGAATAAATTAGTTACAGAGTTCTTGTTTGCTCCAGCAGCAACGTCGAGGATGTTCCTAAAAGTAATTGCGGAGATCCGGCGCTTAAAAAATGTTTTGAAAATTAGACAAAGAGAAATGGGCACGGTAATATTATTACGGCGCCACTAATAATAACCTTTAACGGTGGAGATTTATGTGCAGTTGACTCGTGCGGGGGCGGTATGTTACTTTAACGGTGGTCATTTAATGTCTAGCGGATACGTGTGTAGGCGGTATGTTACTTTAACGGTGGCGATATAATGTCTACAAGGCTTACAGCCTTGTAGATATTTTAATATTTTGGGTCAAACAAGTTATGCTCTGATACGGTTTTCGGCTGTACAAAAAAGATAGATTAGGATCCAACAAAGAGCATTTTTCTGTGGTAAAAAACTCCATTCTCAAAACTGGGTGAGTTAGCCATTTTTTGCCAAAAAGCGACGCAGTTTTCTCTGCCCAAAGAACACCTATTTCTCGTGGAATAAATTAGTTACAGAGTTCTAGTTTGCACCAGCAGCACCGCTGAGGATGCCCCCTAAAAGTAATCGCGGAGATCCGGCGCTTAAAATTGTTTTGAAAATTAGACAAAGAGAAATGGGCACGGTAATATTATTACGGCGCCACTAATAATAATCTTTAACGGTGGAGATTTATGTGCAGTTGACTCGTGTGAGGGCGGTATGTTACTTTAACGGTGGTCATTTTATGTCTAGCGGATACGTGTGGAGGCGGTATGTTACTTTAACGGTGGCGATATAATGTCTACAAGGCTTACAGCCTTGTAGATATTTTAATATTTTGGGTCAAACAAGTTATGCTCTGATACGGTTTTCGGCTGTACAAAAAAGATAGATTAGGATCCAACAAAGAGCGTTTCTCTGTTGTAAAAAACTCCATTCTCAAAACTGGGTGAGTTAGCCATTTTTTGCCAAAAAGCGACGCAGTTTTCTCAGCCCAAAGAATACCCATTTCTCGTCGAATAAATTAGTTACAGAGTTCTTGTTTGCTCCAGCAGCACCGTCGAGGATGCCCCTAAAAGTAATCGCGGAGATCCGGCGCTTAAAAATGTTTTGAAAATTAGACAAAGAGAAATGGGCACGGTAATATTATTACGGCGCCACTAATAATAATCTTTAACGGTGGAGATTTATGTGCAGTTGACTCGTGTGAGGGCGGTATGTTACTTTAACGGTGGTCATTTTATGTCTGGCGGATACGTGTGGAGGCGGTATGTTACTTTAACGGTGGCGATATAATGTCTACAAGGCTTACAGCTTTGTAGATATTTTAATATTTTGGGTCAAACAAGTTATGCTTTTATACGGTTTTCGGCTGTACAAAAAAGAAAGAATGGGATCCAACAAAGAGCGTTTCTCTGTTGTAAAAAACTCCATTCTCAAAACGGGGTGAGTTAGCCATTTTTTGCCAAAAAGCGACGCAGTTTTCTCTGCCCAAAGAACACCCATTTCTCGTCGAATAAATTAGTTACAGAGTTTTTGTTTACTCCAGCAGCACCGTCGGGGATGCCCCTAAAAGTAATCGCGGAGATCCGGCGCTTAAAAAATGTTTTGAGAGTTAGACAAAGAGAAATGGGCACGGTAATATTATTACGGCGCCACTAAAAATAATCTTTAACGCTGGAGATTTATGTGCAGTTGACTCGTGTGAGGGCGGTATGTTACTTTAACGGTGGTCATTTTATGTCTAGCGGATACGTGTGGAGGCGGTATGTTACTTTAACGGTGGCGATATAATGTCTACAAGGCTTACAGCCTTGTAGATATTTTAATATTTTGGGTCAAACAAGTTATGCTCTGATACGGTTTTCGGCTGTACAAAAAAGATAGATTAGGATCCAACAAAGAGCGTTTCTCTGTTGTAAAAAACTCCATTCTCAAAACTGGGTGAGTTAGCCATTTTTTGCCAAAAAGCGACGCAGTTTTCTCTGCCCAAAGAACACCTATTTCTCGTGGAATAAATTAGTTACAGAGTTCTAGTTTGCACCAGCAGCACCGCTGAGGATGCCCCCTAAAAGTAATCGCGGAGATCCGGCGATTTAAAAATGTTTTGAAAATTAGACAAAGAGAAATGGGCACGGTAATATTATTACGGCGCCACTAATAATAATCTTTAACGGTGGAGATTTATGTGCAGTTGACTCGTGTGAGGGCGGTATGTTACTTTAACGGTGGTCATTTTATGTCTAGCGGATACGTGTGGAGGCGGTATGTTACTTTAACGGTGGCGATATAATGTCTACAAGGCTTACAGCCTTGTAGATATTTTAATATTTTGGGTCAAACAAGTTATGCTCTGATACGGTTTTCGGCTGTACAAAAAAGATAGATTAGGATCCAACAAAGAGCGTTTCTCTGTTGTAAAAAACTCCATTCTCAAAACTGGGTGAGTTAGCCATTTTTTGCCAAAAAGCGACGCAGTTTTCTCTGCCCAAAGAACACCCATTTCTCGTCGAATAAATTAGTTACAGAGTTCTTGTTTGCTCCAGCAGCAACATCGAGGATGTTCCTAAAAGTAATTGCGGAGATCCGGCGCTTAAAAAATGTTTTGGAAATTAGACGAAGAGAAATGGGCACGGTAATATTATTACGGCGCCACTAATAATAATCTTTAACGGTGGAGATTTATGTGCAGTTGACTCGTGTGAGGGCGGTATGTTACTTTAACGGTGGTCATTTTATGTCTAGCGGATACGTGTGTGGGCGGTATGTTACTTTAACGGTGGCGATATAATGTCTACAAGGCTTACAGCCTTGTAGATATTTTAATATTTGGGTCAAACAAGTTATGCTCTGATACGGTTTTCGGCTGTACAAAAAAGATAGATTAGGATCCAACAAAGAGCGTTTCTCTGTGGTAAAAAACTCCATTCTCAAAACTGGGTGAGTTAGCCATTTTTTGCCAAAAAGCGACGCAGTTTTCTCTGCCCAAAGAACACCTATTTCTCGTGGAATAAATTAGTTACAGAGTTGTAGTTTGCACCAGCAGCACCGCTGAGGATGCCCCCTAAAAGTAATCGCGGAGATCCGGCGCTTAAAAAATGTTTTGAAAATTAGACAAAGAGAAATGGGCACGGTAATATTATTACGGCGCCACTAATAATAATCTTTAACGGTGGAGATTTATGTGCAGTTGACTCGTGTGAGGGCGGTATGTTACTTTAACGGTGGTCATTTT
>JAJGQC010000148.1:0-25000 GCA_021014325.1 Plazaster borealis
TTTTTTTAAGAACTAGACAATTGCAAACTGCTAACCACCCAAACTGACCTGGTATAAATGCATTTTTTATAAATAGCCTCACAAAATTCAACCAGTTCGCTAAACAACATTTATGATGTATACTATTAAATGTACAAATGCTAAATTTTGCATCTTCACTTATAATAACTTTTAATGCCAAACAGCTGTATCCCCTCTTCAAAGTTTTATTTGATTCCAAAACTAGCCTTATCCACTTCTATGTTTACACTTCTGGTGTGGAATACCAGTCAACTTGAAGTTACAGAGACATCGGACTCTGAATCCGTTGTCATTCAAATTGTACATGGCGCACTTTGATCTGTTTGAGTGTCTGTTTTGATTTTAATTTATGCTGTCCCAATAGATTGCTCTCAAAAATCGCTTCCAAGCTTGTTGAGGAAAAAACCCTCATCAGATCTTGTGTATAAGGGATTGCTTTCAGGGCCTAAGTTCATAAAGCTGCTTATGCACACAAAGTAGCTAAGTACATCCAAATTATGCTTACTAGAATAAGGTTACCAGCCAAAATACCACATCATTAATGTACAATCTGTGACTGGTATCCTGCTCTATTTTTGCGTAGCTGGTTGTGATAGCTCAGATAGTTGTGTTTCATACATAGGTCTTTTGCAAAGGGTTTCAGCTGTTTGTTTTTTTAGTCTGTTGATTTTGGCTAACTCCAGTAAGTTATTTTTTTAGGATGATCTGTGACAAATAATCTAGAAATCAAAACATTTTTAAAGCGGAAATCTAAGGGTTATTGTGGGCGTTTTACTCATAGTGCTGTACAATAAGCTCTCAACTTGAGAGCTTATATGAGTTTTTGCTAAGGAGTTCTGCTGATATTGTCACTTTACTGTCTAGTAAAGGTGTGGCACTTTCAGATTTAGTCAAGAGCTAAAAAACAAGTGTTCAAAATTACAGAAGAGCAATTTGTGCATTCATCTCTCTGGTACATTCTTATCTGAACTGCTCCTATCCTTGACCAGGGGCGGATCCAGGATTTTCCAAACGGGGGGGGGGGCGTGAAAATATACCAAGCAGCAAAATCTTCCCTTCTCCATTTCTCCCCCCCCCCTTCTCTCTCTCCCTCTTTTTTTCTTTTCTCCCTCATTTTTTTTTTTTTTTTAATATGAAAAAGGGGGGGGGCGTGCGCCCCCCACGCCCCCCCTGGATCCGCGCCTGTTGACAAAAAGATGGCTTTAAATGGCAAACAAAAATTCCCAGCAACTCATAAAAATCTGTTTAGTGCCTACATTGTCTCTGTGTAGAACACATGTATAATTTTAGTTTTTAAAAGGCAGTGATCAACTAGTTACAACAACATCTCAAAATAAACACAACCCAAATAGAGTTGTTAAGGATGTGTATAACAGTCATCTAAAGTCTGCATTGTTTCCTGTCATCCTGTTATTTGTCCAGACAGGAAATATTGAAACTGTTTTATTGACTCCTCAGGTGGTCGACACTGCCCTACCTGAATTGTCATCTGACAATTGACAATTGTTTTGAATTTGGGTGGAAAATCCACAAGGCTTATAGCTCAAAATATTTACTGGACCAGAATTCTTTTTAGAAGACCAGATTTGAAATGAGAAAAAAACTTGCTGACAAAGCATGCATTTAACTTTTTTATTTGAACAAACATTATGACAAACATGTAAGAGAAGATTGATCTTATTTGTCTTTCATATCAAGTTTACTTCGTTAATCAATGGAATTAAAAGGTATTTGTCAGACCCTTGAGAATAATTTTTGAGAATAATTTGTTTTGTTATTACACAGTGAGGCATTATTCAATTGAAAATCATTAGAGAGCTGTACTTGTCGGGTCTTGAGTTTACTGACCCGACACTAAAATCACTGGCCTCGGGTCAGCGGCCCAGTGTAAAATTCAAGGCCCCCCCTCCCCCATAATGGGTAGTTGACTTGAATCCTAAATCATCTTGGGTAAAATTCCGCGTTGAGTTTTAAAAAAAAAAAATTCTTTGGACTCTCTGATTGTGGCACGTTTGGTTTATTGGTCAGAATGGAATCAGGATGTTTTTTATCCGTGTGTTACGAGACAATGTGAGGGTTGAGCGTGATCATAAAATGACTAATTTCCGGCAGACTTCTAAAAGAAAGCACTTTCAACCAATTACAGGAAATTGTTAATTGGGCAGTAATTATCGGTATGATACATCATTGGGTGTCGGAAGAAGACATTAATTTCAAGAAATTGATCTTTTTAGGATGACAACTAATGACTGTCTTACAGCTTAGTTGACGAATGTTTAGTCAAGTTTTGAACTTGTGTTAATTATCAAGACCTTAGTTGATGAGTAATTCATAGTACATATGAGATCTTGATATTTTAAAAACCTACTTTAAAGACACTTTGCCCAATTTAATTTTGTTGGCAAATTGATGGTAACGATTTTGTTTAAAGGTCAAGGAAGACATACATGTTAATGTTCATTTGAGACTAGAGTTGTGTATTAACGTTTATTTTCATCAACGGTTAAACGGAACTTGTGACTTCCATTTAACCATTTCTGTCGATGCCAATAATAGTTTGTATTTAAAAGATACAAAATGAGTTACTGTATGTATCCTGCATTGTCCGAAGTTACCAGCATTATGCAGACAGTTTTGGTCATCATAATTTGTCATCATTTTGTCAGCACCCTGGAAATGAAAAAGTTGAGGTCTTTCGAGCGATTCAACTTTTAAGTCTTGACGTGAATGTGTTTTATTTGACCACTTGTGCCAAACTTGTTCGCATAAATCAACACATTTTTGAACTTCACTTTTTGAAGACCTCACACTGTTTATCATTGTGGCAGTATGGCTAAATTCAATACTTGAACTGTGAAGAAAAAACACTGTTTTAGGCCAAGGTTGAAGGTTGGTGCTGTGAATTGAATTAACCTTATTTTTCCTCCATTCATATTTAAATTGACATTTGTAATGTGTTGATACAGAAATTGTTCTGTCGTGGCAGTTTTAAACTACTTAGTCCATTTTGTAAGTTTTACTCGATCCGGCCCGTTTTTTTCTCCTTCAAAGTTGCATTGGGTGTACTTTTTGACAATTTGTCAAATTCAGACAAAGTCAAAGTCAGTAAAAGATGTTTTTGGCAGATTTTGTTAAACTTTTTGTGGTATTTTGTAGCTTGAAATTATAGTGTTATCTCTCTCTCCCTAGTTCACTAGTCCACAAGCTTTCTCACTAGTCCATATTTTATATTAACTAGGGATGCTTTTCAACACTGAACTAGCCAAGCCAGACGGCTTGGGAGAGCATTTTGACTGGTCCTCGGGTGTTTTAGCTGGCATTTAGTCCATATAGTAAATTAATATATTTTTTGCTCTTTTGACTGTGTAAGATTATATAACTTGGATGCTGCCTTGATGCTCCTTAAAACAGCTGACTCATGTCTTGAAGAAAAAATAAGCTAATTACAGGGAAACAATAGAGAGGGATACTGCTAAGCAGTGTTTGCTATTACCCCCAAAAACCCACATACTGATAAAGCTTAATTGATTTTACTTAAAGCCCAAGTCCGTATTCAGAAACGAAACACGAACCTGCATCCCCATCAAAGGTCTTTGGCTTAAAAAAAACTGGTCTCCTCAATGGTTCGCTCATCCTCTTTTGTGTTCGGTAAATATCGGTTCTTAAAGAGGATAACTTTGTGGTTTTTGAAGAAACAAGAATGTTTGGAGTGATGATTGCTAAAGCTTTCCCAAGGGGCTTTAAACACCCCCCCCCTCCCCCACAAAAAAAGACTTTTCCTCTCTTTGGATGATGGGGGTACCAGGACAGCACAACAAGTTCATGGATTATTTATCAGTGTTTTTTGTTGGAGCCCGTATAAGCTTGCCTCGTAGCGAGGCTCAGGCGTAGCAGGTGCTTGTTGTAACTTCTTGAACTGTGAAGTAACACTTTAAGGATTTGGGGCGCAGCACTGAGTGTTGACTCAAAGTATATTGCTCATCTCGTGCACCACTTCCCTGCTGCATATTGTTCAAGTTTTGTTCAATTATCCAGTTCATAAACACGGCCGTTTGTGGTGTTTATAAGTCTTCCCCCCTCTTTTGTGAGTAATGGTTGAGGAAAACAAAAGTAGGATGTGCCTTAAGCTGAGCAAGATGTGAAGGGGTACTTAGCAAAAGAATGCTTTTCAGAGATACCTCTTAAACTCAAGCAGGTGTCAATTTCTACCTTGTGCAAACATGATGTCTTTTTTTTTTCTTAAAATTTTTCCATGGCTACACGTGTCCCATTCTAAAGCCACCCAGAATTTTGTTGGATTTTTTTAAATACTGGAATGGATTGTGTTATTAGAGTTAGTCACTATAGAAGTATTAATAGAAATCTTTTCACAGCAAATGCAAACTTGTGGAAATGAGAAAACAAAAAAGTTGTTTGGTGTTTCAGGCGAACTGTCCAGTGAGATGCACGACTTCATATGGGTTTTTTTTGTCATGACATTTCACCTCATTTGTAAGAAACCAAATTTGCTTTTCAAAATCTGTAGTTTGAAAATTCACTGTTGACCGTTAGTAGCACATTGGTTAATGAGTAAATGCCATTATGAAAGGTGTTTTTTTCTGTACAAGATACATGACTGTATTTTGTAAGAATATTTCAAGCCCCCCCCCATCTTCGTTGATTGGCAGATTATGTCACTGGGGTGCATGGCAACCTTTATTCTGTGTATTTATGGCTAATCACCTATTGACCACATTGGTTGTTTGATACTTGTTACCTTTCAGAGAGAAAAGGGGGATAAACACACATCCATATCCTGTGTAGAGCAAACCGTTGTTAGTCAGGACTTACGGTTCGCTCCCCCCTCCCACCAGACCACCCCAAACCTCCTTGTCTTGAATCTTAAAATCAACTCGACTCGGAATGCATACCCTGAATGTTATATATTCAAGTACGTGCCTTTGCGAAGTCCCCAAATGTACCCCTCCTTCATTAACATCTCTTCAACATTTTAAGATGCCATCAGAATGACCCTCCATGGAGGTATGGAGGAGGGATTAACTTCCTGAGGCTTCACATTTACTGGCATGAATAATCCACCCCCACCTCTTTTTTTTTTAAAAAGAGTCTTAGGACAAAAAAAGAGAGAAAGAAATGCAGGCTTTCCTGAGCCATGTTTCTTTGCTAGAGCTTAGGAGCTCAACAAACACAGAGTCCTGATGAAAGAATGGAGGTAGATGGCCAAACAGGTTACCCTCTTAATGTGGACTTGAAATCTATTGTATGTTTTGAGTTCAACAATGGTGGTCAGCAGTGTTGGTTTTGGAGACCCCCCCCCACCCCCTCCCGCTTTTGTCAGTGGATTCATTTTCAGCTTTGAGTATGGTGGGAATTGCAAATAGTTTAACATGCATGTAAAAATACATCAGGGCAACTCGAACAGTCCCCATAGAAGAAATGATGGCAGACTTTCAAAGCTTTAAACAAATCAGTAGCCATCATGTTTGATTTAAATACTTTTATGCTAATAGTTTGATTTTGAAGATCACAAATGTTTTATTCTCGACCCCCCCCATTCCATTGTAATGCACATTGTCCCTCCTATTCCTTTAAAGTTACACAGTGAAGCCACATGTACTTGGTATGAATCATCTCCCAAGTGTTGAAATATCAAACTGAAATAATCCTTGGGTTGACAAGAACGATCATTCAGCGCCAACAATCAGAGCCCGGATTGTCATAATGGTAGAGGCTGTACCAATTAAGTATAATACTCAAACCAATGCCAATTACAACTACTGTACAAATTGAAAATTGCGACAAGGACACCAGTCCATCACATCTGGGGATGTCTTAACATTTCGCAGGCCTGTAACTCATCAGCTGATATCCCTCTTTCTATAGTAGTGCTATAGAGAACTGAACACCACTGTTTTGTGTACTTGAGAATGAGAATTTTCCGCCTTTTGTTTGCAACGACAAAATTTACATTTTGGTCGTCTGTGTTGCAGTAACAGTTAGCTTATGTTTTTACAAGATGGAATCTGATTGATTTCCCACCAAGCCTCACTTTGGGACGGAAAAGCAAGATGGTTGCACACTGTGACCTGTTTGTTTTTTTTCCCCCTGTTTTCCTTTGCCTTATAGCATTTTAGGAAGCTTTGTAACTGACCCCCAAGGAAGAAATACACAGACTTTTCTGTGTCCAAAACTCTCTAGGTCTATAGTTGTGGTGATGTAAATTTTATGGAAATTATCTAAAATGTAACATCCTTAAAGATCAAGGAGTTTCAATCTTGACAAAGTGGAGGCAAGAACCCACTCTTGAGGAGTTTTCATTTTGTGTACAATGGCACCCTGATAAAGGGTCTTTTTTTCCAGAAAGAGTAAAGCTGCAGGTTGAGGGTCTTAACGAAAGGATAGCTTTATCAGGGCATCTTTTCATCTTTAAGAGTGGTTGCCCAAGAACATCATCTTTATGGATCAGAAAATGCATCCAAGTTTGCTGAAAAGAAATGTTAACATTCACAAGTACAACAGCTGGTGTTTCTCTCAAAAAGGAAAAAAATATGGTGTGAATAACCTCTAAAACTTCATCAATATGCAGGCCAGGCTTCTGCATCTCTTAAGATGCCTTCAGAATTTCTTAATAAGTTAAGGGATTAACTCCCATAGTTGTCCCTCTCTGGAGGCTTAGAGGTGCACACAGAATGTCTTGTGGTCTTCAGCACTTGCATAATTTTCTTTGCTTGGGCTTTGAGCTTTACAAACACACTGATTGAATGGAGGATGTTTTGGGTTTGGTTTTTTTTATGTTGGGTGGGGTAGCGACCACCAGTATCCTTCGGACTGTCGGACTTTTAGTGAATTGAAAAGTTGCCCCTAGTGGCTGATTCACTTTTTGGCATGCAAGGAAGATTGAGAAAATGTCCCCAGACATTTGTTGAAGGGTGCGCTAGATGACGATTTGTTGGTCTTTTTTAGTATTAAGGTTTTTTTGTTTGGTGATGCTGGTTTGGTTTTTTTAGATATAATTTTGTATTGGTTATGATTTTTTTTCTTGTTGTCAAACATTGCTGTTTTGCCCCGAGGACGTGTTGTTGACTTGCTTTGGAAAAATCCCCATAAAACTTGTAGTAAGGAGGTAACAAATGCATTTTGTGAAACTTTTAGATGAGCTTATGTGCAAGGCTGAGCCCAATTATTTGCAACTGTATTCTTCGTTTGTAAACATTTTTTATTTATTGTACTCATTTTGGGGAGGCTTTTTCAATATAAAAAAAAAAAAATCCGCTACCACCCACTGAACCAGCTGGTACATAAAACACTTTGGTCTGTGCCCGGCCTCTGAAAGTGGAAACATGTACATATGTACCCAGCAGGTAGCTCGGCCAGGCTTCCATGGGTCCCCAACCTTCAAATTGGCATCCTGCTTGGGCTGAAGTTTATTGAACATCTACTGGAGTATTAACCCTTTTTTTTTATTAGTCCCAGATAATGCCTAAAGGGTCTAGGTCTTGCAATGCATGCTGGTCCAGGCACTGACTATTTTGAGTCCTTGCACACCTGTACTGTAGCTTTTGTCATGCATTGTTGGTGTCAGGAATTCTTAACGATTGTGGGAGACAACTAGGGAGTTGTCTCATGGACTAAGTAATACCAGGTAAAAAATAGTTTAAAATCAAGGTTGTTGAGCACATAATGGTGCAGCACTAAATGCAAGATTTTATTTTTAGCAAGTTATGTTGTACCATTATGCGACCCTAGCTATGGCCATTTATTAGTATAGCTTTATTAGTACATTAGGGTTTGCCCTTCCCTTTTTTCAGTGACTGGCCAGCAGGACCAGTTAACTTGTCATTTCGCTAGTCCGTCAGGTTTTTCACTGGTCCATAATACAAAATGAAATAGGGATGCTTTTCAACACTGGACTAGCCAGTCGGACCACTTTGACTGAGTGAATTGTGCCTGGTCCTCTGGTGGTTTAACTGGCATTTGGCCAGCAGACTATTGCTATGGGAGAATGGCGAACATGCATACATGTACATTACATGCCAGACTGAGGTATACAAATTCAGAAATTTAACAAAAATCATTAATACAGTGCCAGGTAATTTTACCGAGAATGTGCTTTAAAATTGTCTAAACTTCAGGTGGCTGTCCTCAAAAAACACTCCAGGTTACCCCTTTGGACCTGCAGACTTATTTGGGTTACCAAAAACATAGCCTCCAAATCAGAAATACCCCCCCCCCCAAACCCACATCCTGTGTACTGAATATATATCAACAATGGCCGATTTTCTAGAGTTAACTTTTTGTCTTTCCATAGTTTGGATTAGTTGTGTGGACTGTTTGATCAAGGCATACTTATGGGCTCTAGTGGTGGTGGGGTTGTGTGTGCACCAGAATTTTAGGAGCAGGTACTTGTGAATCATAGAGTTCACGGGGTCAATGTAGATAAACACACAGACTGTCTGCAGTTGGGTTTGTCCTTGCCCGGAGTGTGTGCAGATTTTGGAAGCCTTATTACACACACTACCTCATATCATCATAGGCACATACAGACATGATAAATTTCGTCAAGTTATCACTGGCACTGTGTGAACTTTAGCTCCCACACGTATTTCTTAAGTTTGTAGTGTTGAATCTAATGATTGAATGCAGGCTATGGATGTTTAGTTTGCAGACCAAACTAAACACACCTTTTTTTATTGTCATTTTCCCCAATATTATTTTCAGACCATAAATTTGCTCTCCTTTTTTCAGTCAATCAAAAACCTTTACAGCATTGAAAAATGAAAGGTCACTTTTCAGGTAGGCCAATCTGAACATAAAAACATGGCTGACAAGTACAGGTAAAACTAACCTCAAAGAAAGAAAATGCCTTCTCTCAAAACAGTCCTCAAGATGAGCAGGAAGTAAAACAAAAGTTTCAGCTGTTGGGTGAAATGCAGGGTTAATTTTGGTTTTCTGCTTGACCTCGAACACACAGAGGCAGTACCATGGGGGATAATTTCAGTAATGCGTGGACATTTCTAAGGTCAGGAGGTGAGGTCTCGGGAGCCTTTTTAAAGATACTTTCTGCCCCCCTTTACAACTGACTATCCCACAATCAGTAATTGGCTAATTAGGTTTCAAGTCATGATTGTTGAGAATGAGGTTTCATGTTAGGAAGTACAGCTTCTCTCATCGAGTTGTTGACCATTGGAACAACATTGTCTCAGCTCCTTCTATTAGCCAATTAAAAACTAACTTAAACAAATACTGGAAAAACTTTAATTATAAATGTTTATCTCGTTATTAGGTAGTGCTCCTCGCTTTTAACTTCATTGTCTGCAGTTACAGTGTAATACCCTTCTATAGTGTCTGCATTTAAGTCTTTGATGAGACGGGTCAAATAAGCCTTTGGCTTTCTACCGACTCAAGATTTCTAGCAAGATTCTAGCAAGACTTATCCTCAGAATGATTGTGTCAAAACAGTTACAAATCGTTCCACAGTTGTCATTTTGTTAAGGGTGGAAAAAAGTTATGAAGATTCGTGGATGTTGTTTTTCAGTTGTTTTATTCTGTTTGTTGTGGTGAGGTGAGCAATGTGAAGAGTAGACATTACAAAGTATACACAATAGATGATTGTTGTATGAGGCTGCCCCAACCCAAATTGTTGAAGCAACCATAACAAAATACAAAATTAGAATTGTTTTGTGTTCGCTGCTCGTAATTTCGCCCACTCGTACTTTAGCAGACATACTGTTACTAAACCAATCATTTAAGTAACATGTAATTTTTTTTCTTATGAGGGGGCTGAATAATGGGACTTTAATAAATAGGGCTTATAGCAAATTAAAGTTATTGTGATCACAATAGCTTGACCTAAGGGGGTGGGGGTCATGAATTCAACTACAGGTGTTTTATTCAGTTTGTTTGGTGAGTTAAGCAAAGTCTCTTGAGGGAATCTCGTAATCTGAGTGTTTCCACCACAAACGGAACATCATGACTTAAATATGGGAAAAATATTATTCCTCTATTCTGACAGGCTTGTTGAAATAACACCAGCAGGGGATAGGAAAAAGAACTTCCACTGTGCAAAAGTTGTCTTTTGCACAAGCCACAGCCCAAAAACATTTTTGTATTAAACACCTGAAAGGTTTTTCCCACTTTGCCAGATTGTGGTTTTCTTAATTTCCAAACAATTAACCCTTGGGTAGATAATATCAGCACATGACCTAGATCAAACCACAAGGTGTTTAAGGTATTTTTAACCGGATACAGAAAAACCAGTTCAAGTAGTGGGTGTAGAACCTTATCACCCTCATACCCCCCCCCCTTCACCAACAAATCTCATGCCCAACGGTGGGCTTAAAATGACGGCTTTCTGATAAAAAAGGTCACAAATTGGACACCCCAATAAAGCCGAGTAACAAATGTCAAATCCATCATTGAACAATTCCCTACCTGTTAAGAGATGAACTGTTGCTGGTGTAAATGAAAGAAATCTTTCTTTTTTTCTGGAGCAAGTCGTTTGAAACCAATCCCTGCCCTTGGCTGAAGGTTGACAAATTTCCATAATTCATTCCTCCGGAGGAATGTAAAAAAAATTAAAAAAATTAAAACGAAAAAAATAGGGAGAGGATGTGTTAGAAACAGGCCCTAAGTTTCAGTCGATCGGTTTGGGCTGACAGAGAAGGATGTTATACAGCATTCTTTTTGAAAGCGGCTTGCGACTTTTGAAAAGTCTTTTGTTGGCAATCTTAAAGTAGGCCTTTAAGGGAAATGGAGTAATATGCTAACTTTTTGTATTAGTAGCTCACAAGAAAGGTCCAGCTTAAAATACATTCTCAATAAATTTGTGGCTTTACTTCTTATAATACAAGTACCCTAGCATCATAGTAGCCACTTGAGACTGAACTTAAAAGTGGCTAAATTTGTCTTGCAGCGTTGCCTGGAAGGTAAAGTAGTTAGCGTCTAACCCGGAAAGATTATGTTATGCAAGTCTATCACATAATGCGGAATTCATATCTGGATTGCATACCAGACATAACTTACCACAGATCCTGTAAACTCCTTTACTCAGTCGCTCGTTCCCTCCCTCGTAACAACAATCGTTACAACGGCTGCCTAAGACAGCTGTTTTCTTACCAGACGTCTCCAATGCCCCGGGGAAGATTAATCAAGCAGACTCTTTTGAGCTGTACAAATACACACCATAATAGAGGATACTTTCTTAGTGAGGAGATTTATTATAGCTCTTTGGGAAATATTAAATCTGGATTGAATCATCAGACATCATCAGAATTTATAAAACTTTGTCTTCAGGCAACTGGCAGTTTCTTTATTTAATACCTTGTCTCAATTTTACACATCCTTGAGGTTCTTTTCAAAAAGAGATGGGTTGGTGAATGAGTATTTCTGTACTGCTAAGCAAATTGTGCTCTGTGCTTTTTGCTTAGCAGGGAAATTGTTCAAAACTTTGACAGTGAACCTTTTACTTTGAGGTTTTGTATAAAGAAACTGGTTCCAGCCTTCAGCTTCCCTGTCTCAGAACATGAAAACTTCTCCTTAAAAAAATGAGACGTTCTCAGCAGCGGGGACAAAACGTCTTGTCAGCTCTTTCCAATTAAAAGTCTAGGTCTGGTGTGAAGGAGTAATTCAATTAAGAAATCAATTAGGATACCAATTATCAAAGAATTAGAACCATGCTTATTACGTGTTTACATATCTCTGAAAAAAGTTGCAATTTCTCTATCTCAAGGAAGTCGTCCAAAGGTGGGCGGTATGGCCTGAGGGGATTTCAAAACATGTGTAGTTTGTGTATAATACTTTTGTCAGTGTTTGGTTAACACTTCTGGATTGATACTTTCCCAGGTGCAGGACCTTGAAGTAGAATTATGAGAAAAAAAGTCCCAATCGGTCTTGTGTGCATTTCAACCTCTCAAATGCTGTTATGTCTCTAGAGGTACTTGTGTCCAATATAAACATACTAAAATCATGGAAGGTGTGTTTCATCTTTTGCAAAATCTGGTTTTACAGTTTTCTCACTAGTTTGCTGATTAAAGTCAATCTCCTGCTTATTCCCCTTCTCGGACTTTACGTTCATCTCAACAGTCATTGCTTACTACAACTACAAGAGCTTCTTCCATTTTTTGCGGTCAAAGATCATTTTCTTACACTGCTCCATTTCTTTGGAATAGTCTTCCTGTGCATATTCGCCAGGCTAGTACTTTACACTGTTTTAAGTCTCTGTTAAAAAAACTGTTTGAAGCTGCTTATTTGTAATCTGCTTACTTGTAATGTATCTTTCACTCATTTGTTCTCTTTATGCACTAAGAGGCTTTTGCATTAGGCGCTTTACAAATGTCTTTATTATTGTTATTACTGAAAGAATTTTGACTGAATATTACCATCTGTCACTGTGCATCCGGGTTGAAAACTATGACTTGCACTTCATCTTCCCACACTTGTCTCATGAGCGCTTCTTCAGGCTCGACTCCTTGAGGAAGTAGAGAAGTGCTACCTCGGGTAGCCCCTAATTTGGTCTTGGTATCTATCTAGCAGGAAGAAAGGGGCCTTCATGACCCCAATAACAAATTGTATAAATCCCTGACAATGTCTGCTTAAACTTCAACTGGATTGAATCCTTGGGATCGGTCTTTCAAGGGTGATGGTTGGAATAGTTTGATGTATAATTCGGACAGATGTAGAAATATGTTGGTACGATCTGAAGAGCAATTTTATGAATGCTGTTGTGAATTGCGCTGTGTTATCGATGAACATGTACTTTGTACACTTAGAGATTTTGGGTGATGACCTGGCGGGCCCAAACTTCATAAAGCCTTCAAGCACCAAAACTTGCTAAGCACAGACAAGTATTGCTTAGCAGAAACAGGTTACCAGCACAAATTGCATTGAATTTGAATTCTCGTGACTGGTGCCCCACTCAATTTTTGCTTAGCAAAGATATCAGTACTTCCTGCTTAACAGCTTTGTTTCATTGGGCCCTGTGGTTGATCTTGGCCATCCCATGTTGCAAGATGAGGCATTATGCCAACTGAATTGTATAGAAGTCTTTTGCTAATTGACCCTTGTGTGGTATGATGTAGCCACCAGACTCCCATGTTTTTGATTTGTGTAACTGTCAATTAAAATATATTTTGTAATTGTTTAGAACTTTCCAAAGTCATTACTAAAAAACACTTTGGATCAAATCAAAAAAGTTTGTACCCACTGCTCCACCAAGAAGTCAGAAACTTCTAATTTTGTTATTGTAACATTCAGTTGTCCTACAGGACTACATATTCTTGTTAAGCTTTTGAAAGGAACTTTTAAAAAAAATATGAACAAATAATCTGATAGATCGTTGTCATGAAACAGCTGTACAGTGCCGTGACTGATAAACTTTGTTGACTCTTTACGATTTAGTTGTAATATTTGCTTGTTTTGTTGCCGAGGTGTGTACATTTAAGTGCAATTATACCTCACACCGTGGACACTTGTTGTCTGTACTTGACAACGAGGGATTGTGAAGTTGAGATGATTAATTTACAGGTATGTTTGATTTGACGAAAAGACACCCAAGCCATTGGATTATCTCTTATCAATTGAGGGTCCTGCAATAGTAACATATTTCTATTGAAGGAACGTTGCAATTCAAGTAATTTTGATCCAACTTCTAAGTCTGGAAAGCAAAAGCTCCAAATGTTTCAAGACTTTTTGGGGAAAAGGTTAATTGTCATCTCGAATTAAGTTATCCACTCAACCTGTCCTCTGCCAATCATCAAGTTTTAAAATGTCATGGATTTTTTTTATCTTGTCCCAATCTGCTGACAGCCTTTTATTACAGAAAATAGGTGTCAGAGAATTCGGCTAATAAATCTGGCCAATTAGAGGAATGAATTGAGCATAGACATACGTGTGTGTAACACCCTGAATACTGGTGTGTTATAAGGAGGTTGAACTCCTAGAAGTTTGTTGAAACCTTAGGTCAGATTGAGATGTGGTATAAATAACTCCTTAGGGAGGTTGGTAAAAGACTTTGCTCTTGAAGCTTTACAAGAGCGAGATTCCAATTTGCCGTAAATTGTCCACATGACATTTGACTGAACTCATAAATGTGTGATTTGTCGGGCTTGTCGGGGCCGACACTCGGGTAATAACCGTCTCGAGTGATGCAAATGAACTGTTTCGGAAGAATGTGTGGTTCACTACCGATCTCTTGCCTGTTGACTCCGCTGACAAAATATTTTTCGGGGTCTTTGGAAAGTGGAAAACACATTCATATCTGTCAAAACAGAATCGACGAAGGCAGTAAGCGTAGACTTGGGCAATTAATCACGAGAAAAATTTTAAGCAAATGCTAATTTAATCCAGATACCGGGGAAAACATTTTTGGAAGAAACTAATGCAAACTATTTTACCTTCAGCTTATCAGAAAACAAAAGAAATACTAACCAAAAAAGGAGGGGGGGGGGCTCTGATTCCTATTGGAATTCTCCAACTAATAATAAAAGCATCAAACTTCGCATTCAAAAAAATATTAAAGAAACCTTGAATTGAGTATTGAAGGTAATTTTTCAAGGTACAGCTTTTCTCATGACTATGAAATCCTGTTCATTCAAGTGTAGGTCAACCAAAAAATTTCACAGAGGTGGTGAAAAAGGTTTTACCATTCATGTAATTCTTACAATTCTTACATTGTTCACCCAACTGGTTACAGTTCTCAAAAGACTGGGAAAAGGAGAAAGAAAGAAAGATAGAAAAAATGATAAAGCGTTTTGACAGAACCTTGAGACAGCCTGCTGGACCACCACAAGGTTCTATTCACACGTCTGAAACACCTAAAGTGGAAACACTTTGTTGAGCTTTTGAAATGCAACCATGAAATCATAACTAGAATAATCTGTTTGTTTGCTTAAATTTTTTTCAATGTTTTGTTAGCATGGACATAATCCTTTGCCAGACAGAAATGTTGACCCAGTTCAAATAATACCAACCAAGAAATCGTACTTTAAAAAATATAAACACTTGAGCTCTTTCCTTTGGTTTATAATAAAAATGTCTTATCATCAAATCACTTACTCAAAAGTGAAAAAGATAATATAACCATGGGAATAGATTCCCCAACCTGAAAACTCACTACCTGTTTGCAATGCATTAAATTTGCGCAAAGTTAAGATTTAAGATTTGTAAAAGAAAAAGCATCTCAATGAAACCTTTGGTGTTGGTCAGGAACTCTGGATGTCCAGGGGTGAAATCTCTTCATTCCCAGACCTTGAAAATATTTCCAGTAGATTCTCTGGATCGCAATCTGTGGATCGGCCTTGGTCAGCTTTTGAATGATGAATTTCAATTATGTTTTTTGTTGTTGTATGCCTTTGTGGGCTGGATTGGTCATCCATATCCTGATGGACACAATGCCTTTTTGTTCTTGTCCCATGGCTTAGGAGACATGCTTTGAAAAGTGAAGTCTGGTTGATGGGCAACCAAGGATGGTCAAAACTTTGTATTGGAGATGGGGGGGGGGTGGAATGTCGAACTGGTATCCCTACCATAGCCTTGTCTTTGTCATACAGTAGAACTCTTCAATAAATTGCATGGTTCGGTAGAGAGCATTTTTTGGTATTAATTTGTTACTGTTAATGTTAACATTTTGGGGTTTTTAAAGATTATGTTATTTGTTTGGTTTGGATAAGATGTTAGTTAGGGTTGGCATAGCACTGTAGCACACTGTCCAAAGTAATTCAGGTAACATTCACAGTTAAGTGGGGTTTAGAAAATATACATGAGTTTGTTTAGATTTGCTTTTACTGGCGTCAAAAGATTCACTGTTCCATACCGTGCATGAGCAGTATTTGATGTACACAGTACAGTTAACTGCCTGTAAACCAGATGGTGTGTGAAGGCATTTGTGAAAAGCAATGCCACTGGAATCAATTACAAAAATGAAGTGTTTAATGTGTGAAGCATTGTGGTGAAGTTAGTCTGCATCATTTGGCAAATCAGTCTGGTTAATTAACCTGGCTTCTAGTTTCTGTAATGAGGTGGGTACAGAGCAATACCCACCATGGGAGAAAACTTCTTCCTTCAGACCCAACATGGCACATTTGTCAATTTGTAACCAGTGGGTTCTCCAAAGAATGTTGATGAGGCATGATGAGTTGGGCTGCTCGTTTGCAGGAGAAGGTCAGTGGGGGAAAGAAACCCACAAAGTGAATGGAAATCTCTAAGTTTGTCAGCGCAATCAGGAGAGACTGAAAGTGAGACAGCAGGTAATTTGGATGATTACACTCCCTCTTGCAGGTTGTCCTCGAAAAGTCAGTCTTCCAAATGCGTCAAATCTACAGGAGTTGACAAGTTGTCCATCCAAAAAACCAAGTTGGGACTTTGGGTACTTCCCAAGGTGGCAAAGTGATCTGAGGACATGGGCAATTGAAGATTTTGTGAGAGCCATGCATTGAATAAACATCGCTGTGTTTTGGAATCCTTGTTAGGGATTCACATAGTCTTGCTTGTTTATCATGCCTCTGGATTTTGGAGTGGCTGGATGCGCATAACTAGGCTTGTAAAAGATCTTGGGGGAAAGGATTGTTTATACACCAGACTGGGCAGTTGTTGATTACAGACAACACAGACATCACTTTACTGTGGTACAGCCACAAAGAGGTCCTTTTCTTGTTGTTGTTATCGTGAACAAAGTTGGGGAATTGGTGTGAAACTTATCTTGAAATGAGTGTCATGAAAGGCCAATGTGTCTCTCCTATACGGCTTTTAACGTGGCCTCGGGATATGCCCACTTCAGCTAGAAATGTCAAAACAGGTTTTTGTGTTTTGCGGTCTTGCGCTCTGGAAAAGATTGGTGGATATAGGGGCTGTTGAGGGACATTAATGGGGCCTCTTTGAGATCAATGAGGGGAAGGGGAGCCATTTTGTTCAATTGTAATTATTGGTAATACATTTTAAAGTAAACACTCCCAAAGACTTAAATTACACATAAAACCGTGTGTCTATGGGGTTCCTGCCAGAATTTAGCAATAATATTTTGGGCGCATATTTCAAGTTCAATTAGCATTCTTCCGTGGGAGTTTTCATTTATGTTATTTGATGGATAGTTGATGATAGGAGTAGTCTGGAGTAGTCTGGCTGTGAATTTCTCCTTACCTGAGAATGAATGAAATATCTGTGAAGGCTCCAGCAAGAGTACCCAGCAATTTTAAAATATTTTTGATCTCAAGAAAGATCGATTAGAAATTGAGAGGCTAACTTTTGTTGTGATAGTAAAATCTTTCATTCCATAATGATGAAACTTAATTAAGCATCCTTCTGCAGAGAAAATCTGCATCCAGTGGTCATAACTGGGGGTCGCTGTTACCTGATCTACCCCGATGTGGAGAAACATTTACCCTGAATGAGGATCGAGCTGTATAATGGTCTTCACCACAAAACCTTCCACTGTGTGACAGCAACAGTGACCCTGCCACCGCTCCTAGACTTGTCACAAAATCTGTTGATTTATTGCACTTTTCAAGGCCCCTACCTTTTTTTTCCCCCAGTGTTTGCTTTCATACAAGTCTAAGCACAGGTGTGTACTACTACTGAGGGAACTAAAACCTCACATCACTCTGTTGCGTTTGCGGTATGCAAAGCGCTAGTTCATTCCAAGCGTTTTGGCTTATTATTACACAGTTCGTTGAAGCTCTGCTTTTTAACCCAACCCTCAAACCATAGAGAAAGGACCCACAAACGAAGGCTATGGCAGACCATCCTGAGGGGTGTAGGCTTCATACAGCTTGGTTCTCCATTATGCTGGATGTTGTGCGTTTATATTTAGTCAAGGATGTTTATTATATTAAGTAGTTTGGGAAACAAACTTAAACCCCAGTGGGAAGGATGCTGGTCATATAAGTTGGGACAATGAGTTTTCAGATGTTTCATTGTATACCGTACTAAAACCAATTCCATTATCTGTAATAGATCTATGACGAAGGCTTTACAACAAATTACCAATTATTTTGTTTGCCATAATCATATGGTTGACTTTTTGTAATCATCTCAGAAATTGCTCGGGACTAGAGTTCTCCCGGTGAGAGATTGCGTTTTTTTTTCTTCTCATTCTTCTTCTTCCGTGGGCCATATGTTGACTCTGACTAATGGGGTTTGGCAGGGCGTTGATCCTGCGGATGAATTCTGAAACCAGATTAAATTGATTTTTGTGGCATTTAAAACATTGATCTGTGTTCTGCTGGGCTGTGTGGTGTAAAGACTTGTTGCAAAAGAGAGATCTACATAAGGGCCCCCCATTATTGAATTGGATTCAGACAAGTGGACTTCGATTGAGGTGTGATGTAGGACATGGTTGTTTACTCTGACACGATCTTTGTTGGCATAGAAATTACGAATGTCAAAACATGAGCAGGTCAATAGGGATTATTCTACATTAAAGGATGCTAATGATTTTCTGGTCTGTGTTGGAAAAAAGTACATAGGATATTGGGAATTAATTGACATCCAACTACAATTTGCCTGCGTAGAATTTTCAATTTCTTGAAAAACAAGCCCCAGATTTTGTTTTCTTAATTAAATATTATTTTCAATTTCTTGAAATATTTTGTTTAGTATTATTTCCAGCTATGATAAGAATTGTTATGTTCTGTGTGGTTAACAGTTGTCCTTTTCTTTGAAAATATTATTTTCAATTCCTTGAAAATATTTAGAATGGCATCTATGATAAAATATTATTCATGTTCTTTTGATAAAATTTTATTCATTTCATGTTCTTTGTACTTAACATTGCCATTTTCCTATAATTTTACAGATGACATTGACAGCATGCGCATTCAGTACGTGGTCTACCGCAACACCAACGCCACCAGCGACATGTTCTTCGTCAACGTTCAGGATCCAGGTAGGTTCAAGACTTTATCCTTTAAAACGTTTATCCGGCAATTTGGAGCGCTCTGCGGGAAACCCTTGCTCCTCCAAAACAACTGTTGTCATATTCACCATATTCCCTGTCTGGGATGTCTTTATGATTGAGTTAATGAAATAAATTGGGACTGATCAAAAAAGGAATGGATGAAGGTGCTGGGTTTGACTCCCAGGGTGGTGGGGGAGAGGGTAGTGGTTGCAGGGAGAGAGCTTGTGGTTTGGTGTGGAGAAGGTAAATTGCTTATGTCAGTCCAAAATTAGTGTGTGTACACAGTGCGGTTGTGGGTTGTGGATTGCTGTGGAGGAGCTCTGGTGTGGGAGGTCTGATACCGTTCGGAGAGAAAAAGAAGACAAACAAATATTGAAATGGGCACCGCTGGAAATGGGTCATTATGTCTGGGCCCAAGTTGCTGTGTAACATCTATCCACAAAAATATTCTGCAAAACTTGGACGAAAATGATTTTATTGTTTGAGAATTGAGAGGAAGTAAAGCTTTAAAAATATAAGGACATTTTATTTATGTATCACTTCATCGGTTAAGTGAAGCTTTCTATTTGAAAAAAAAAACCCCCCAACCTCTTCAAATGTGCCCTCTGGGAAATTCTTATTTCAAACTGAGAAAAGCAAACAAGATATTCTGCAAAACTTGGACGAAAATTATTTTATTGATTGAGAATTGAGAGGAAGTAAAGCTTAAAAATATAAGGACATTTTATTTATCTATCACTTCATCGGTTAAGTGAAGCTTTCTATTATGTGAAAAAAAACCCAACCTTTTCAAATGTGCCCTCCGGGAAATTCTTATTTAAGACTGAGAAAAGCAAACAGGCAATTTACTTTGGTTGTTGCTAAGCAACCAGTTGTTGCTAAGGAATTTCATTAAAGGGAACTGTTAAAATCAACAATTCTCACACCTTTCTCTTGTTCTCAACTCCTGATTCTTGCAAACAGTGCCCCCTTTGTTCCTGAAAAACGATAAGGGGATTCTTCTGGGTTGTGAAGAAAGGGCGGGTGTCTCTCATCCAAAGGGGATTGTTTTGTGATGTCGCTATGAGAGGTGGGAATTACAGGCCGGAGGAACAATGGGGAGGTGTCTGGGGCGATGCGTTGAATCGTTCCTTCAGAGAAGAATCTCAAGTGGGCTTGCTGGTCCTCGAGTGGATTGGGTCCAGTGTTAAGGGCTAAACCAACCCTTGCACCATGGTGTGACAAATTAAAAGACTTTGACAAATCAATAAACATCTTCAGCCATTTGGGATGTCTTTGAGGAAGGGAGGGAGCTATAATTAACCCGAGATCTTCCTTTTATTAGACAGGAAATTAGCCAAACTATTTAGAATGGCGCTTCTGTCAGTGTGTTATGTTGCCAAAACAACAACAATGTGGAAATGATAAACACGCTTTATTTTTGTCACTGCTCGATATATTTGTTTTAAGTCTGAATTTTCCAAGAGGGTAATGAAAGGAAAGCATCAAAAGCTTCAGTCAAATTTAACACCGATAGAAATGAAACCCCAAAAGGTGACACAGTCATCCTAGCCCCTACTGAATTAAAGGGTCTGTTTTCGTTTGGTAATGACTCTGAAAACTAATGGCAATACAAACTTACTTGGTAAGAAGTACAGCAGCTTTGGATAGTATCATGCAAATTTTTCACTTCAAAGTACTGCGGTTATGGAAAAAGAGAGCAGGTTTTATCCCCTAAAAATTCGAAGCTGAGAAGCATTGCTTCTCAGGTACTCCAATTGCAGATTATTCTTCATGCATGGACATAACCGCTCCAGATTTCCGGCAATATCTAAAAAACTCTACCACCTTTTGAAATGAAATTTTCACAGGTTAATTTTTATGGTATATATCTACAACTACATGTATATAGGATTGAAACAAACAGTGGGTTCCAATTACCAAACGTATACAATCCCTTTAAACAGCAAGTTTCTGTACAGAAACGACGCTTTCCTTAATTAAAATCCATATATGTCTGGTTTCTTCTTCTAGTTCAATGGTTTCGTGATAAGTTTTTGACAAACGTTAATAGATAATTTCCCGTTACCCTCCCAAAACTTTTGCCAAATGAAGTGGTCGGCTTTTGCTGTCACCGGTGCGACACTGAAGGGGAAATTCAATTGCAGTTTTCTTCCAGTCTGGAAATGAATCATGACGAATTTGAACCTTAAATCATTAGAGAAATCCCCCCTAAAAGTGTGTTGGGGTGGAAGGGGGGGGGTGGTTGGGGAGAAGATACAACAAAATATTCCCCAATTTACCATAATTGTGTTACTGCAATCTGGGCACACAGGATTACAGTAGTTAAGTTAACAGAAGTAGGTTGGTAGCCAAACTGTAGTTTAGATTACCATTCACCCATTTACCATGGCCACCTATTGATATCTTATTGCATAATTTGCTTTTGCTGCTACATACAATTTGGTGCTGATATCTTTAAGAAAGTGGCCTGAGACATTTTTTTAAGGCGGCTGTATTTTTGGCTTGTTTGCACGCTGCCAACTAAAGCACTCGGGGATTTTGTCAGCAGATGGTAATTTGTTCCTAATTTGTTTTCTAGTCTGTGGGGCTTTTCACACCACAGAATGGCATGTTATTTATTTATTTATAGACCTGTACAGGTTGTTTTTTTATTTGAGAATCGTTCACACTCACTCTCACTCTCTGCCCCCATGTATTCTGTTAATTGAAAAGCCCCATCTTAACACCCAAGGGAGCGGGGTCTCCACTTTTCAATACCCCCAGTTGGTCTACTGAAACATTCTCCCTTTGAATCACCAACTCACACCCCCTCCTTGAATGCCTCGCTATTTGCTCTTCCCCCTGTTGTCATCCAGAGACCATCTTTAGCATTCCTTCAGAAGGCTGATGACTCCAACTCAACGCATTGTCATGCAATCTTTTCAAGACATATCTTCGGAGGCCGTAGCTATTTCTTAAAAGTTGTCGCTCCCCCCCCCTGCTCCATTCTTAATTAGGTTTCAGTTGTGTTGCGACGCTTTTGTAGGGCCAACAAATCAACCTCTGTCTGTAGGCTTTTCTTTGTCCAGATCACCTCATCTGTGGTTTTTGATTGTGTGGGGCATCTCACTGTTTTGGGGAATTTTCTTTATAGGAACAGTGGTCAGGCTTTCGGTCGGCAAGACAAAAATATTCATGCATGAATTGGGTTGTGAAGCCAGAACTGACTCTAAAAGGCCTTGGTCTCTCTGGCCAGTTAAAGGAATGATCTCAAGAACAATCTGGTGTTGGCGAACTGTGTTCCTAAAGATAGGGTGGGGCATGATGACCTTTCTGGTTGGCAACAGTTTGGGTTGGAGGGATACATTTGATAGTTTTTTTCTTAAAAACGATGTATGCTCTTGGAAGTGTGAATAGGTATGAATCTTTGCTCTGCTGTTGAAATGTATCAAGAGGCAAAATCCTAGGGATAAACACATTGTTGATTTTTTAACTGTACCCCCCTCCCTCGCCCCCCCCCCCCACCTTGAGTGGGGGTAGGATAGGGGCCTTTGGCATCCTGTAGAGCAAAGTGCCTAGCAATGTCGAAAGTGAGCCTTCCAGTTGGTTGTGGAGTTCACTCAGTAGACGTGCTTTACAAAACTTTCATGGGAAAAATTGAAAGGGAATTTCTGTAATTCTGACTTCACAAGATGTTAACAAAATTATTTTAAACGACATTGTTTAGATACTTGACTTTGTCGTGCAGCACTGTGGAACTATTGCGGAAGTGTAAACTGGGACGGAATTTAATGGCGCAAGTCTAGATGTCCGCAGATTTTTTTTTTTTTACATGTCTTGTGCGAGTCAGTACCAATATGGCAACTATGGCTAATGCTCTATAATTGAGTAGACATGACCAAAATCCTGTCACGTCACATCGCTCAACTTATTTTGTCTGGATATGAGGTCATAAAAAATCCACCCTTATGGAAAGAAAATTTTTCTAAAGGGGTAGACAGACATGCGAGCCTCCCTTTTTATTCACTTTCAAAAGCTGTGTGCATTCGTTAGAGCAAGCCATTTGTTTAACCTTCCTGTCGCCCCCAATTGGAACTTGAGACTTGTGAACAAAAGCGGAAGGAAAGTGAAATCTTAAGTGGTGGAAGCATTAAGAAGGCTATCAAATGGCAAATTTATAAATACACAAAGCCCAGAAAGGGTTGAGCCATAACTTAACATGGACTACATTCACTAAATTTGTACCCGTAGCGAATTTAAACAGGATACTTAAAAAAGGGCCACGGAATGATTTAACCTGCCAGTTGGGCTTCTTTTTTTTTGTAAACCGAAAAACCAGATGACAGGCAATTTCAAAATTGATGTTGTGGGTTAGGTTTTTTAATGTGAGGTCAGAAATTTGTTAGGGTCTTTTGGGGACGAGGTACCCATGCCAAGTTTCATGGTGCTCGGAGCACGGCTGTGAACCGACACCACACGTTTATAACCATACAGTAATGTATATTGTTACAGCCCCTGCTATGATCGACCACATTCTCAAACAATATAATAATGAGTTTCCAGTGAGATGTTGCTGGGAGGGGTCATCTCTGTTTGTCTTGTTTTTGTTTCATGGAAAGGATCGACAAAGTCTGGGTTGTGGTTCTGGAATCGGACACTTGTGTTTAGAAAAATGGTTAAAGATACACAAATATGAAAGGCCTCCCATAAACAAAATCTGAAGATAGAAATGAAAACTGCGATGAACCGCTATGAAAATGCAGTATTAAATAATATGTGCATACAAGCTTTGATTGGTATTATTTTGGGGACTTTGTTATTCGTAAAATGAGTTGCAAAAGAAATGTATGTTTTGTTAAGGGAGTGTTACTTGTTATTTAGATGGAATCATTGAAGTTTAACATCCTTTCAAAGCAAACTTGTATAATATTTATAAATCGCATCTGACAAAATAGAGGTGGTTGCCAGAGCAGTGCACCAGATCAAGGTTTCACCAAATGGTACTAGAAAGTCTATGATAAAGCGAACTGTCAACATGAGGCCCCTGTTCTATGCATATACGCAGAAGCACCTGTTGGTTCCTAAATGGTGGTGGTGGGGGGGAGGGGGGGGGGGGTGACCACTTCTACATCTCACAATATTCCAAGTCATCTTATAAATGAAATAATGATTGTGACAGACAAAAGCAGCTTTTGTTCCATTGTAACAAGAGAATAATGACACATTCTTGCTAAAGATTTCAAAGTGATTTGGAGGGTGGATAGATTAGCCCAGTCACAATGCGCTATGAAATTGACTGATAAGCAACAGTTGGCAGGGCAAGACTCGCCTTGTAGATGTCAACACCTGTACAAGGCCTCCAACACATGTCACTTTGTTGCAAGAGGACCCAGATTTGATTCCCATTCAAAGCCATGTAATAGTTTTTCATAAATCATGGTAAGAATTAGTTGAATTGGACCCACGGTAATGTTCCCCGCCTTTCTCCCTTGTGAGGCTTGGCTGCGGGCTCACAAGATGACCTTGCCATCATGTGTGGCAAGAGGGTTTAGTCTGGTGGGTAGTCAAACCATAATTGCTGTTATGCTTTATTGTGATCAGACTGTTTTTCCCCCTGCATGTCCAGTCAGTATAACATAACTAATGGGATAGTATTGTATAAATTGAGTGCATATTATCAAGGGTACTAATTGAAAAAAAGATTCTGGCATGCCATGAGAGAGTGGGTGTGTGCTTTCTTAGGGGGGAGGGGTGGTGGGATAGATGGAGGTTGGTTGATGTAGACTATTTCAATTTAAGGACAACTGTTTGTCTAGGCTTGGTGCTTTAGTATCAGTGTTACTAAAACACCAAGTGTCTAGGACAGCTTGAACCGTCTAGGCCAGCTTTGAACTGCCCAGACAAAATGGTCTTGCAGTGACCATTGTCTGTGGAGAGAGTCGTATCATTGGATTCTGATTAATGTTTACTAGCAAAACACATGTTCAGTTATTTCTACAAATTCAGAGACACTGGGGTTGACAGGATGTCTCGTTTGCTTGGATGGTCAGACTCAGGTGGTTGCAAGGTTAGGGACAAGTCTCGCAATACAGCTGAAATAAAAAGGTCATG